>JZLH01S0132216.1:3989-11489 GCA_001188425.1 Eucidaris tribuloides
ATAGTCGTTGAAAAGGTGGTTGAGAAGATGAAATGATTTGTTGCACGTGAAATGCCGTCTTTTAGACATATAAGAAGACTACTTTGTTTTCAACTTGGATGTAATCACAGTTACAAACATCAGTCCTCGGGCTGATTGTGCGTACCATAGACATCAAACCTTCATATTCCGTTTGGCAGATAAACCGGCGCGCCGTCATTTGCCAAACGTGTCCATCAAATAAACATCAGTCTTTAGAAGGTCATAGCAAAGTTATGTTTCTAAGATGTATGTTTAGCTTATTGACACTTCGTGTTTAGAAATTTGACACCGATGTTTAGTGATTTGACAAATGACGTTGAGCCCAGGCACATGTTTACAAAGTGACAGCAAGCGAGTGTTTACTCGCTAAACACACTTTTACTGTATACCTGTAACGCTTTCAGTATGGTTTTGTTTGTGAACGCAAATAGTGTCAATTTGAAGAGTTGTTCATTTATTCTACGTTCTCCACTTTGAAATGTGAAATTTTGATGAAAGATTTTCCATCATCAACCAGTACTATGTGTTCTACTGGAAGCCCCATTTAAAAAAAATTGTCAAACTTTGCTATCTGACATATCTAACAGTGTTTGAATGGACAAATAAACACACTAGAACACAAAATTTCAGAGAGTCAGGCTGTCACCTGTAAAATATGTACAGATGAAAATCAGTACATGAATTATTATCGGCCGATAGAAAATTCTGCGACACAGCAGTCTACGGAGGAAAACATGAATGGTCTCTCAATGCTTTTCACATTTTAAAAGCAATTAATGATCGTTTTGTACAGCAATTTTTTTTTCAGGGCTTAATTTTAAGACCTCATCAGAGACACTGGTAGTATAGGGAATCATGTAGCTCAGATTTGTTAAACTGGAAGCATTGTTATAAAATGCCTTTAATGTAATAAGATGGTATTCGACCGTGGAATAGTCAAAATGATGGCTATAGATTTTACAAAAGAAATGTCCTTGTATGATCGAAGTCAGTCACCCTCTTCGTGCCGAAAACATAAATAGACATTTTTTTTTTAACGTGGATAATTTTGGCGCGAGAAAAAACAGACAAATATGCTTCCAAGCGATTGTGTTGTCACAATGCCAGCTCATCCTGAAATATAAAGTAGGGCGCATGCACACACCCGTTTAGATAAAAGGGGTGAAGTTCAATGTTCAAAATCATATCAAATTCAATGGCTGCGCATACAGCGTGACGTGATATTTGCAAGCAAAATCTGATGTTTTCATGACAAGAAAAGTTTAGTATTATCGACCAAGTACAGACAAGTGTTGTATTTTTTCTCTCTCTGATAACATCTATGTGTGCATTTGCGTTTGTTGCAATGTATCGGTGTAATTTGTAAATTACAGATTTATTCAATTTGCGTGAAGTTATGAATTCTAATAATCTATGATATTCAGATATCGCAAATTTACGTTTGCCATATTTCGGCAATGGAACGAATTCAAACTTCTGTCATTTTCAAAGTTTACGTCACATGACGTAATCAGAAAAGTCAGCGTAGAAAAATGGCGGCATGTCGATCGAATAAGAAATACAAAGTTCCCAAAATGCTGTGACGTTTGATCGTTCCATAGAGTGATAAAACTGAGACTTTATTTATCTTGGATCAGTTGGCCTCAAGAGTTGTAATAGGCCTACACGGTAGAATCAAAATTAAACAACGTATGTAAATTGTATACAACCTGGTTTACTGAATTGATCAGGTATTATTTAAAAGTATTCAAGTTTTTAACAATAGATATGAAAAATTGAACTTCGCTGTTTAAAACTTTAAACACTTCTTTAAATTTCAAACAATACTTGATCAGGTCCCATACAGCGATTTTATTGCGCATACTTACAATCTTTGGTCTTTTGTCTTTTCGGGCTATTTTTTCCGAATGAATGTTGGTATTGGAGTCTTAGCTCATTTCATTTCATTTCATTTCCTTCATTTCATTTGATTTCATTTGATTTCATTTCATTTCATTTCATTTCGATTTCATTTCATTTCCTTCATTTCATTTGATTTCATTTGATTTCATTTCATTTCATTTCATTTCATTTCATTTCATTTCATTTCATTTCATTTCATTTCATTTCATTTCATTTCATTTCATTTCATTTCATTTCGTTTCATTTCGTTTCGTTTCGTTTCGTTTCGTTTCATTTCATTTCATTTCGTTTCATTTCCTTCATTTCATTTCATTTCATTTCATTTTCCTTCATTTCATTTCGTTTCATTTCATTTCATTTCATTTCATTTCATTTCATTTCGTTTCATTTCGTTTCGTTTCGTTTCGTTTCATTTCATTTCATTTCGTTTCATTTCCTTCATTTCATTTCATTTTCCTTCATTTCATTTCATTTCATTTCATTTTCCTTCATTTCATTTCATTTCATTTCATTTCATTTCGTTTCGTTTCGTTTCATTTCATTTCATTTCGTTTCATTTCCTTCATTTCATTTCATTTTCCTTCATTTCATTTCATTTCATTTCATTTTCCTTCATTTCATTTCATTTCATTTCTTTTCCTTCATTTCATTTCATTTCATTTCATTTCGTTTCGTTTCGTTTCATTTTATTTCGTTTCATGACTTGGTGAATTAATCCAAGAGGTTATTGACCTGAAAGACTATTGCTCCAACGGAGAGTAACATTATTTTGAAGACTGAAGGGTCATTATTTTGTATAGGAAGCAATAGATCACGGGGATGTATTAGGTCAAAGGAAGGGGCTATTGTTTTACCAGGGGCTTTTAACGATTATTTTATAATTTATTCTGATATCCATAATGTAAATACTAGACACAAGGGCAATTACTATTTTACCAAAATATAGAACTTCGTTTTTACAAAATCATTCTATCAAATATCAAGGTGCAATATTGTGGAATTCTTTAGAAACTTCAAACAAAAACGCAACTAAGTACTCTATATTTAAATATTCTTATAGGAATTTGATTATTAAATTAGTTATAAGTTTTTGCTATCTATGTGTATGCTTACGTGACTTAATGTCAGGGATCTTCGTTTTTATTCGTTCTGGATGTTTTATTTCGTTTTGTTTAATTTTTTCTTTTGTTTTTTGTGTATAATAATTTTTACATCAGATGTGTTTGTTTTGATATATTTCAGGGATTTGCCTACACCAAGGCGTTAACACATGCTTGGGGGCAAATTCTTTTACTCATTATAATTGTAAAAATTTTACTATGATATTTATTATTCGAAATAAATGTTTGATTTGATTTGAAATAGTCCTTCTGCTGGTGAATTACCTGGAACTAGGGTCTTTGTCGCGAAAGAGTCCAGATTCCTGAAGGGATAATATGATATGGGCGTTGTCTTGGCCCAAAATGTCATTATTTATCGGTTGTCTGACAGAAGGGCCAGAGCAAAATGTTTCCTGGCAGAAGAGCCTTAACGGCTTTAATTGGTCTTAACCTGTGAAAAATCTTTGGTTTTTTCCATGAAATCAAAAGTGTGCATATTTTGAGATCCTTCTGTCAGTCTGTAAAGCACTGGTCTAACATTACCACAGTTAAAAAAAAATCTGAGCTACATGATTCCCCATGCTACCAGTGTCTTAATAAGGTCTAAAAAATGAGCCCTGAAAAAATTGTATTTCAAAATGATTTATTTATGCTTTTTAAAATGAAAATCGTAAGTTGACCGGATTCACCTGCCCATTTTCTCCCATAGACTTACTGTTTGTAGATCTAGGCTATTTTCTACTCGCCCCGAGTATAAATTGTTTATTCATTCATATCTTGCCAGTGGCAGCATACATTTCCAAACTTTTGTTTACTAGGGTCCTTATTTGTCTATTCAAACACTACTATGTAGCTCAGATATCAAATTTTAAATTGAATCTCCACAATGTTAGCCTATTACTTTAAGTTAAAATATCAAATAAGTCAATATTTTTTCAAATTAGAAATATTAACTGTTCAGGCCCTTCTGCCGGAAACATATGCTATACTATAGGGCCCTTCTGACGAACAACCGTCGAAATCAAGACACTATATAACACTGTGGAAGACCCATTTTTTAAAAAAAAAAACTGTTGATCTTTGCTGTCTGACATATCTGACAGTGTTTGAATGGACAAATAAACACCCTAGAACACAAAAGTTTGGACAGTTATGTTGTCCCCAGTAAAATATGTGCAGATATAGATTGGTACATCAATTAATTCTCAGCCGATAAGAAGTTCTGCAACACAGCAGTCTATGGGGGAAATCTGGAATGGTCTCTCAATGATTTTCACTTTTTCAAAGCACTTAATGATCGTTTTAAGCTGCAATTTTTTTCAGGGCTTCATTTTTAGACCGTATCAGAAACACTTGTAGCATAGGGACTCATGTAGCTCAGATTTTCTAAACTGGAAACATTGTTATACATGTACAATGCCTTTAATACTAACCCAAAACAAATCATTCATAGAAATTATCATTAATGTAAATTGTTCTTGATCCTGGAATTCTTCTGACAAAGTGCTGAATGGCAAGGGTCATTGGTCTGAATGGTTTTGATCCGTATTGGGGTCTGAAGTCCTCTCGGTGATTGATCTAAGCCTTTTCAGCCCACTGTCACCAAACCATGTCCAACTGTCTATGGAGTCTTTGATTCATGGGAGTCAAGAGTTTAAAAATTATTGATTGAAGCGTAGTCGGCCCAAGGTGCCATAGCGTCAAATGTTCATTTATGCTAGGTTCACACTGCCGATCTGTCAACTCGATCAGACAAGATCAAACCAAATTTGGGCCTTTTCGGCCTGGTTCGGCCGGTAATCGGGTTCAATCTACCATGATCGGCGTCCGTCTGCCTTGATCGACATCGTTCTGGTTACCTACTCGAATATTTTTAACGTGCCAAAAACATTCGAGAAGGGAGCCAGAGCGTTGTCGATCAACCCGACCAAGGTAGATCGACCCCGATTACCTTGCCGAGCTTGACCCACCAGGCTCAAAATTGGCCTGATCGGGCCTGATCGAGGTAACAAATCGGCAGTGTAAACCTAGCATTAGTCGGACAACGATTGAAAGGATCCTTGGTCCGAGTGCACTTTAAGATATATTTCATTTCCATACTTTACTATAAAAACTATCATGTTATTTCAACATTTAAAAGGACCGAGGAGTGACCACACTTTCCAAATGTTGCATTTAACCTTTTATCAAGATGGATTCATCATTCATACAACTGGTTAAAAGGTTGAATTTAACACTTAGGAAGTGTGGTCATTCTCGGCCCTCTTAAATGTTGATTTAACATTTGACTTGTTATAGTGTTGCCCAAAGGTTGGTTAAAATGGTTGGGTAGGTTAAGGGGTGAGCCCATCAACTGATGGTTAAAAATTGTCCAAACTAATAATTTTACGCAATATTGTTATCCAAATGTTGGTATAGGTTTACCCCTTACCCAACGCGACCATTTCTAGCCAATCTTTCTGACAGTGCAGAAAGGTGCACTTATTGTCTGGTCAAAAGGTTGATTTAACATTTAGAAACTGTGGTCACTCCTCGGCCCTTTTAATTGTTGAATTAACATTTGAGTTTTTAAAGTTTTTCGGAAACGCTGGATAGAATGGTCGGGTTGGTGTAGGGGTGAGCCCACCAACGGATGGTTAAAAATAGTCCAAAATTCCTTTTGTACGTAATATTGTTATGTTGGTAGGTTCATTCCTTAGCCAACGCGACCATTTCTAGCCAATCTTTCTGGCAGCGCAGAAAGGTGCATTTATCATCCAAATATAATTCCTTCTGACATTTTGTCAATCATCAATCATTTCAAATTATTAACCACGGCTAAGTGGAGTGTCACCTGCCACGCAAAAAAGACTTCTAAAATACCAACACTTCCAAAGTCATCAACTTTCGTTAAATGTGTCCCATTGTTCAAGCCATAAGATCCATGGACCACCAAACCGCAGAGACAAAAAAATATCCATCACAAACTTTATCACTGTTTTATTAGATTTTGGACAAAGAGTTCACAAAATGTGAACGGATAAATATGTTGTGATAGATACATATAGTTGTAACATCATGAGATTCCAGAAAAATGTGTTGTTAGTATATACCTTACAAATCGCATATTTTCTTTTCCCAGCGGTCATAAAACGTAATGTCAATGTCCTGAAGTTCTACATCAGGACGCAGTCATCACAATTACAATAATTCGTTTCGAGTACATGCACAGTGTTCCGGTTTGTGGGGAACACCTTTACTAATTAGTGTACTTATCCTAACGAGAATATCATTTGCTTTGTATTACGATAATAAGTACCTCCGCATGAGTAAGCCACGTATGTATCAGTCTGTACGTGTGTGCGCATGTCCATAGTGCACGAGTAAGTTTTGCATGTATCCGTTTGTCTGTATGTGTGTGTCCGTGCATGACATGTCTGTGTATTGTTGTTTTGGGGCTAGTCGTACAGTATTTTAATTAGCGTGTGTAATTGTTTTCAAAAATACCTGTTCCGTGTCTGTTTGCGTTTAGCGTGCTATATTCCCGAACGCCCCACCCGACCCAAGCTCAAGTAGGATAAAATGCTGTCCCACCTGTCGTTCAGACCCAAACTGCCAGGGTGACGTAAATTATGGGGAAATGAGAGGGGAATTCCCTGTTTACAGTTCTTTGTGTATAACCAGTGTAGCGTTTACGGCACCCGCCTCAACATGCATTCCATCAGGTCATTTTTACTCCCTCGCTGGCTGCCAGTCGCACGCGAATTGAAACGACATGTGTGACGTGTCACATCAGGCAGAGCTGTGAGGCGAATGCGGACTGTCCCAAAATGGGAGGTACATTAGAGCATAGATAATATAGTTTCTATGATTACAGAGGATCTAGATTCGGTCAGGAAGACAACCGGATGTCACGTGACGTGGGAAACAAAGAGAATACCGGGTATGATGATTACTCTATTATCTGGATCTATGATACAGTTTTTTACAGGTAATTTTCGTTTACATGGTTTCACGAATAATACACGTTTGTGATTTCTTTATATAACTTAATTGGTAATGATGGTGCTTTCGAAAATTTAAGATTGGTGATGTGGTTGATGAGTTTGGGTAGATCTTTTTTGTTTTGTTTTTTGGTTAAACCAAAATATATATAGTTAGGTGAATAGGTAGATAGATAGATAGATAGATAGATAGATAGATAGATAGATAGATAGATAGATAGATAGATAGATAGATAGATGGATAGACAGGCAGACAATTTAGATTGGTCTCAATAAATATATAAATAAAATAAGCACATGAATAAAATAAAAAAATAGATAAATGAATAAATAAATAAATACGTACATAAATACATAAATACATAAATAAAGATGAGTGGAAACACGACAAGCATAGGCCTACATGGCTATAGTATAAAGAGCTGAATAAATACATTAGTAGTTTTCGAATTACTTACTGTGTTTACTCTTTATGTTTAATGTTTCCATTTCTG
>JZLH01S0132216.1:16489-18139 GCA_001188425.1 Eucidaris tribuloides
TTATTATTATTATATTATTATTTTATTATTATTACTATTATTAATTATTATTATTGATTATTATTATTATTATTATTATTATTATTATTATTGTTGTTGTTGTTGTTGTTATATATTATTATTATTATTATTATTATTATTATTATTATTATTTCTACACTTAAAGTTACACGATTATTTATACGATGTATTTCTTTATTTTTGTAGTTTTCTATTTATTTATTTATTTATTTATGTGTTTATAGTTCCATTTATTTACTTAGTACTTATCTTATTAGATAAACTATTCTTAAAAATATAAGGAACTATAGTTTCCAAACAAAGTAATTAATATTAAACAGTATTTCTATTAAACATACAGTTATTACATAACAACGAAAATATATGAATGATATGTAGAATTTTACTTTATTAGAATAGTTATTAAGTTAAACTTAATATGACATATTATAGTAAGCAAATAAACTTTGTTATATTATTTCAATCTAAAAAACGAAATTCATAATTAAAAAAAATATGTGAATAAATAGCAAAAATACAGAGAATCTATGTGTAAGCTTATTGAAATTTAGTACAGTATATTAATGTCACAAGGCAGGTTTTTTCCTCGACAAAATTGTCTCCACACATTACATACTCGTACTGGCCAGCAGCCTTAGCAGATAACACTTAATGTTTATGTTTACATGTTTTGTGTGTTGTTTAGAATTAATCAGAATTAATAGTAATCGATGAAAAAATACACATAATTTCGGCTTTATCCGAATTCTTAGCACTAAATAGATATCAATTACAGCATAACGGAACTTGCACGCTTCGCTGTAACCGAAGAACAGTACGTGATATCAAGTAGCAATTAACGTATATACACGATTATCTTCTGATAATGTAAAGAGCCGACTTTTAAAGAATATGTAACACTTTTAATTTTTTATAATGGCATTTTTAATTTTTTTTTAGGAATACTTCCTTCAGACAACAACTCTCCATAAACAATATTCTGTAACTTAATATTGCTCGGCACGTTTATCGAAGTGCGTAAAAGTAATCGCGGAATTGGAGATATATACAGTATGCTGCAGTATGCCCCAGTTCGTAAAGGCGAAGCTATAAATCAAGTAGCGGTAGCTTTGCGTGATTAGAGTGAGTGGCGTCGTTAAGCGTTTGCACGCGACTACAAAATGGCGGCCCCATCGAGGTAGCAGGCGGTAACAGCGTTATGCGGGCGGTAAAAATGTGGGATATTTCAACTCGAAAATCCTCCAGAACAAGATCTAGTAGCCCAGGAGAAATATTCTGAACCGGGTTGATGCTAGACGAGTCTATTTCTTGCGTGAGGGAATTCATATGGACAAGTGTTTCTTGTGTTACGATGGCCCGAAAAATGTAGCGCGTCGAGTTTCGGCTGCTAAAAGGTGATTGGTATCCAGTTATAGCTCATTCAGTTCGAATATTTCAATGACACTTCCGTTCTTTCCCTCTTTCTGTAGGTCATGACAGTATGTCTGCATTCCAACAACAATTATTTCGTTAGTAACTGTAATTGAGTGATTGGGAATGTTTTTCCGTTGTATGACTGATTCTCTTTTCTGGGTAAAAAAGTTCTGTCTTTACTCTCAGACATTGTAATTTCATTTCAAGTGTAATGGA
>JZLH01S0132216.1:36083-48583 GCA_001188425.1 Eucidaris tribuloides
GCCATACAGCAAGTCGTTGCAGTCCATGAAATCAATTTTCTGTTTGATCCTGTATAATCCACAATCGTACGTTTCGTGTCAAACATGTCCGTAACATTTTATGACACCACTATAAATTCATGACACCAGGTGTACAGTCTATCTGCTGGGAACACTGCTAGTCAACGTCACTTGCATACAGCGGGTCTGTCCCGAGTCTGTCCCGGGGTCTCTGTCCCTCGAGCTCCGGGGTTTTGTTGGCTATTATGTGCCCGTTTGTCGATGTGAGGCGGGGACGTTTTTTAAAGGAGAAAAACGTCAGTGCCGTTCATACTGGCCAGCACAATCCCAGAGGTAGAACGGACAAATGCATCGGTCTACCTGGCGATCCGACGTGAGTGTGAACGACCCCGAGTATCCATTCGTCGTGCATTTTCGACACACGGTGATCTTGTATACCCCTTTTCCGTCTTGATTTTAACGAATTATTCATGTGTAAACGAATAGGTTACCGATTCAGATATTAACCATACATTGAACATTATCGAATTCCGTAAAGAGTGTTCCGGGGCGGTATTCTGAAAATTGTTTTAGAAGGAAATCTGTTCTAAGTCACAGAGTTACAACGAGAATTATGAATAAACCGTTTATTATAACTGATAATTTGATTTATTTTGTGAAAAATTCTCACAGATTTTCTAGACACGCACCATTTGACATCCTCTCCGATGTAACAGAAGCAATATTGTAGCTATATCAACGAAGTCATCTGATGGGAAATGAGTTGTTAAAACATAATGTCGGATATCGGTGTACGTAATTGAAAGATCTGAATTAAAGTGTATGCTTATAATGAACAATAATTTTAAAACTTTTTCCAATTAAATTTAGTGTTGTTTGACAAATAACTTTCAGGAAATTCTTTGAAATTTTAAAGAAATGTTTCAGTGAATTTTTTTTTAACGATAATATATTGTAGTTGGGTTTTAAATTGATCGGTAATCGGTCACAATTAAAAACATCAATATTTAAAGTAGAGACGGCAAAGTATTACGATCAAACAACTGGCCAATTTAACTGGTTTTTCATTTGTTGTCATCTTTGGTAACCATTTATATATCTCCGTTTATTATAACGCGTTCTCCCAATTCAGTCGCATCTTCAAGCACACACCGTTTGAAAATCTTATCTAAAATCACTATCATCCAGAGATTACTTTCAGAGGATAATTCATTATATGAGTCACAATTAACTTTAGAAACTACAGCGAAGTGCAAAACAAAACAAACGCTGGTTATTTAGCAAAGCAGACAAAGTAATAAGTTTTAGAAACATCACTAAAGATTCGATTCATTGCGTAGATTCGCACCGGTGTTATGAACAAATCTTTACAAATTTCACCCCTTTTACTCAGAGGAAAGGTGATTTTCCGATGGTTTTTTGGTGTTATTATAGTCATTATATACATGTAACAAATTATTCGCAAAACTTTAATCAAAACGGTCTTTAAATAAAATTCGTAAGTATACACAAATCAGCGGAGAGTAGTAAGTCCATAGGATTGCCACTTTTCTGATTTGCACACAATTTGAGAATATAAACGTGATATGATTTCTTCATCTAATTTTGACAAATATTACTTCAATGCCGAGTAGGTTTGCTGTTTTTATCAAATTAATAATAAGACGGCGACAAACAATAAACATATTCGGCATCATAAATTCTCTCTTTCATTCATTGTTATTATATCAGAAGCAATTTTCTTTGTTCAATTACTTATTACGGCATTACCATGAACTTGGCAATACCTAGACTTGTCCTTTGAATTTTTTTTATTCCAATAAGAATCATTAAAGTTTATTTCAAGTGGTCTCTAAAGGATCCTTAGAGCGCCAGTTGGTCCTATAAGGAACCGTTAAGGAGTCTTGAATTAAAAGAAAAAAATTCGGCAGACCCCCTTTTTCCAGTTGCGCTCCCAATGGGACGGAAACGTTCGAAATTACGCCCTTTTTGTACTGTATTTCTGAAGAATACTATTTTATAACTGAAAAAGAATGGCACTATAATAAAGTTAGAATATATCAATATATCAATATATTTCCAGGGTAGTTAAATCCACAAATCATACACTGAAAAGGGTAATAAAAATGTCTGGGTTGTTGTGTAGGAGGTATCAACTGTAGACTATAGACAGTAAACGCATTATACACCCTATACGTGTACATCATTTCTGTGATTATTTATTGGTGCTGTGTCTAACGATTATATCATACACGAAAAGGAATCTTGTGAAATACAGTACTGAAATATGAAAAATAAGATATTTTAGACATATGGTGTTTGTGTTTGGTATCGATATATCACTTACTTATTTATTTTTTTTGGTAAAATAACTGGTTTTGGTTTAACTTACCAGCTTAATTGCTTACCGAACAGTGTTAAGGCATATTATAGAGAGTACGCTACAATAATGTTTAAGTAATAATGTGTAAGTTCCTACATGAAAGCAATAAACTAAAGGAAATACAATATATCCGAAATAAGTAATTTCACAATTAGATTCCATGATTAACTGTTCATTAGACATTTTGATAAAATAATTTATATTGAATGCAATCAATGATGTACTTAGCTCTTTCCAGTAAGATATAAAACTGATAATCATAACAATGACAATATAAAAGCACACAGGAACGAAAGAATAAAAACTTGCTGAAGATACTTACTTGAGGAATGAACTTTTATTAATTTCAGTAACGATAAATGAGTAAAATAATTTTATTGAACGCAATTAAGAATGTACTTGGCTCTTTCCACCAAAATATAAAACTGATAATCATAGAAATAACAGTATAAAAGTTTTAAAAAAATGGCAGAAAATATTACTGAAGACACTTACATGTATTTGAGGTTTTTATTATTATTATTATTATTAAGGAACGATTTGAACAATCTCGCCAGAATTACATTCGTATTTCACCAAAATATGAACCTTATTCCTTTTCTTTTTCCCTATGATCCATAAAGATACACTGTGAAAAGCGTGTTTAGCCATGAAACGTAAGTGTTTAGAATTTCCATATCACAGATTTGTCTTGAAAATGTGTGTTAAAATTATTGACATACTGTTTAGAATTGGGCACCTATGTTTTGTAATTTAACGCACTATACACAGCAGTTTGCGAGATATTCTGCGGCCAAACCTCCGGATCGACAAACCACGAGTATCTGGGATTTTCAGGGGATTATTACGTTAAGATTTTGAAGTTAGATTTCGTAATGCCCCACAAAATCCCAAACGCTTGCGAGTGAAATAATCATCGGGACAAAAATGGATCCGTCCTCAGCGGAACACCTCGAGAGCCGTGGATGATGAAAATATACCGCCAGGAGTGTAGAAAAGAAATTGAAAAGTTGCTAGGAAAATTTGGAGTGAGCAAAATTACCGTACTGTGTTAGTGGTAATACCAGTATAAGTGATTATAAACACCTTATAAGTGATTATAGTAGTAGCAATTAGAATATTGGATATAATTTGCTTCTTATTTCTTTAACAGAGTAAGTTGTTTTTATCAGATGAATCATCCTTAATCTGTGTTAACATATCTAACCTAGAAATGTAGTTTGATGGAAATGTTTGCAACAATGTTTGACTGAAAACAGATTGGTGAATAATAACAACAATGATAATAATAATAATAATAAAATACGCTTTTAGTTTTAATGTGTTTCATGTATGTGTATATGTATGTATGATGTATGTATATATGTATGTATGTATGTATGTATGTATGTATGTATGTATGAATGTATGTATGTATGTATGTATGTATGTATGTATGTATGTAATAAAACACTTGATAAAGCCCTATGGGCGAAAATTCGTGTAAATCCATCGTTTACGGAGTTTTTATTTAATTTTGTGTCAAGTATTGATCCGGGGGTATTGATTACAAACTCCGAGCAGAACATTATCGACTTTGTTTATGTATGTATGTATGTATGTATGTATGTATGTATGTATGTATGTATGTAGGTATGTATGTATGTGTGTTTATGTGTATGTATGTATGTTTTTATGTATGTATGTAGGTATGTATGTATGTATGTATGTATGTATGTATGTATGTGTGTGTATATATATGTATGTATGTATGTATGTATGTATGTATGTATGTGAGTATGTGTTTGTCTGGTGACGAAAAAAAAACTATCCTGATGTTTTTGTGTCGAACATAGATATATTGGTTTAAATTTCCTTTACAAGTTTGTATCGTTAGATTTTATTTCAGCTTGCTTTAAAAACAATTTTACTGATGGTAGCAAACATTAATACTCATAACTAGCTTTAAGGTATACAGTTCCGTAACTACCCATTAGAAACGATGATGCTACTTTCAATCCCTTGGTAACGTAAAGGAATTATAAACAATATCCGTCCCCTTATTTTGTATATCGTATATTTTGATTTTAACCAACAACCCATATGATATTGGAATGAGTCCTAAAGTGATGGTAATTACATGTAATATAAATGTAATATTTTTGTTCGTGGCGTAATCCACTATGGCAAAGTACATGACTGTATTCCATACGGCGACGGCCATAATGCACGCAAGCCGCCCAGACCGTATGGCAAAATGAGCACAGATTTCTGGTAACAAAGACCATTTAAGGTAATGTTTAACAATGCTTCCAAGTACAGAAAACTATTATGAATAGCATGGTACTCCGTGCTATTCTTGTCTCTACCGTGATGTAAAAATGAGACCCTGAAAAAAATGCACTTCAAAGCCATCAGAAAGTAATAAAAAAATGAGAATGTATGAGTTACAGGGTTTTCCATACATATTGTACCTATTAATAGTGTTAGAATAAACCCTCGGGTACAGGTTTATTATCAAAGTTATATTTTTTCGTATCTTGGTAGTAGCTTCATGACTTTGAACGATTGTTGTTGTTGTTTTTTAATTCTTGCTTATATCCCTTTGCACAGCATTACGTAACCCGTACATTGAAGTTCTTCTTTTGAGTGATTGATTGATTGATTGATTGATTGATTGATTGATTGATTGATTGATTGATTGATTGATTGATTGACTGATTGATTCATTGATTCATTGATTCATTCAATTATTCATTCATTCATTCATTCATTCATTCATCCATCCATCCATCCATCCATCCATTCATTCATTCATTCATTCATACATTGAGCATCTATTTTTTGCAATTCCAAATTCAATTACTGCAAATTATAAATGAAAATGCAAATGCATGTTGATGAAAATTACATACAGACAATATCGATTAATAACAACACAGAATTTGTGACATCCAAAAGTATGGGGTAAAATACATTGCAGTGAGTAGAGTTATTGTTACATATTACATACTTATGATTTCATATATTTTATCATAGAAAGTAGTATAAGGTAGGAATGCAAAAGACTGCTGCCATAAAAGCAGGAACTTAAAAAACAATGGCCAAACAGCCTATTGAATCGTAAGTTAAAATATCAAACAGAAGATGAGTACACGTGATTTGATCGTATTACGTGTGTATAACTGATACACATTCAGTACGTTCATATGTGTCCAATGATGGATGGGGTGTGGTAAGCAGGTTATCGGAGTGAAAAGGATTATCGGTAGCTTTGCAAAAAGAAAAAAAAAGTGTTTTAAGATGTCCATTGATATTAATTTGCCAGGTTATATCGGAAATTTCCCAATGCTTTGCTGCCGTATATGTAGGCGTACTTAAAGTACGTGTCGCACAGTTCATGAGGTCTGTTACATTAACTTCTTGTCTGACTTCTTGTTCGACTTTTGTCACAGATGTACAACTTAACCTCATGATGGCTACAACTGATTTTTTTATTTCAACCTGTATGATTCCAAATATTTTCAGACATCAAATACACTCTAAAAAAAAAGTGCGTTTAGAAAATGTATCTTTAGATTATTGACGTTTTCACTGTAAAATTTGTGTTTAGCTTATTACAAACACATTCTTTATATCTCTTTGTAAACATTTCTAGAGGTTAAACATCATGTGTCAATTCACTAAATATTGGTGTCCAATTTCTAAACACTAAGCGTCAAACATACACTTTCTAAACAAATCTTTGCTATCACTTCTAAACACGATTTGCGTCTCAAAAAAAATGGTCCAATCGGAAATTATTTTTTTAATATATAAAAATCATATACAACTTAGTCAAATTGGGTATTGTCATAAAGCTAAAAGAACATACTTTCCAGTGCAATTTATTTCATATTTGGTTGTGTCAATCTCAGGATATATTGAATTTTCTGCAATGACGCAAAATCGCGTTTGTCCCAGTATGCTGTATGTGCCATACATGTGCAGGCAATTTCTGCATATTGTTTAACAAAGAAACCACAATGAAAAGTATTGTGTAATCGTTCAATTTAGCTGAACGAATAGATTTTTCAGGTTGTACATTTCTGATTTCCTTTTATTTACAATACAAAGGAGGTACATAAGTTTGACAAAAGAGCTAAAATGAATGAGATGTGCAGATGATAATGAACAGAAGACATGAACATGTGCAATCTCATTTCAGTGCCGAGTAAGGGTTGATTGTATTTGATTTTTTTTATTTAATAGATAATCAGAAATAAACAAAGTGAAAGAAAAAATACATTTATTACTTGTTTGATTATTGATTTTTGCAATTCAGTTTTCATGAGTACTGTAAGTAACAATAATACCAATTTAGTTGTCATTATGACCAATACACAAATGTGGGACAAACGTGATTTTGTCTGACTGCACAAAATTAATCATAACTTTTGACTTATAAAAGCAAATTTAATGGGATTAAGTTTATGAGAAAGGAAATTTATTTGCTTCGCTTTAATATGATACCAACTACACATACTTTTGAGAAGATTTCATACCTTAAATATTTTTCTTCCGATTGGACGCACTGTAAAAATTGGAGTGATTTTAGTGATTTGACACACGACATTTAGCCTCTGAACATTCTTACAAAATGAGAGTAAAAATTGTGTTTAGAAATCGTTTACTTGCTAAAAATAGTTTTGACAGTATTTGCAAAGTTGTAAAAACTCGAACAAACAATCTGCATAATGACGTTTTTGCTACAAACCAATGTGGACAGCAAAATGGTGGAGTTATTTGTTGTATGAACGTGTTATTTATTGTCACTTTAAAGATGAATTGAATGCTCATATTTATTTTACCAATTGTCGTTGTTAACTGTATATAAATTTACATGTATTGCAGATTGGAAGACTGAATTTCCATTGGTTTTTATAATTGATGGGCCGATTTGTGTTTTTACTCGCTTGATACTTGTCGTGATACAAAGGAGTTTTTAATAGTGGGATTCCTAGAAATGGATAAATAATAGACTCGTATTAATGAAGACAAATCACCCCACTGTCTTTTGTCCTTTTGTCATGATTGGAAATTTATACGTTGTTACATTATTTGCATCCGCAATACTGAAATCTAACTTAGCTAATCAAGACATTTGAATCTCTGTTCTGTATCAAATTTTGCAGCTTTCGTACAATTCAAATTTCATTATATTACACATTTTACAAATAAAATGTCCGACATTATATTGCATCAATTTGTTAGACATTTGCCTGTTAGAAATGTCCAAGATGGAGTATTTCATAGTGCCGTGTATTGGGGGTACCTTTTCCCTTCTTTTCACTTCTTGTATTTTAAGGTGAGATTGATTAATTTCTAAGTTTGTGATCTGATATTTTTTCACCCGTTATTTTGTTGGTGAATATATAAAATATATTGAATATACTCAATGGTTATATATATTTATTGCAATAGTAAAGATTACAAATGTTCATTAATTTGATAAATGGATGCAGTCTACTAAAAACAAGACGCTGGCCAATGATTTTATAAGTTGTATATTTCGACGTTTAATATCTAATTCTGACATAGACCTACGAAAAGAAATTAATTCTGACATAGACTTATGAAAAGAAATAAACAAACTCTTCAGAACAAAACAAAAAAATGAAACTGTACATACATTTTTTCCCGTCGTAATATTTTTCCTAATTGAAGAAGTAGTGCTAATTCAGGTAATTGCAATAATGTCGGAGTAACACGTTCATAAAAGGTTATTTATTTACAAGTTCAAACTCTAGATGTCCTTTGTGCCTATACGTTTTGTCTGGCGTCAAAACACTTATTTAGTTCATATCTTTATAGGATTTTGACTCGAGTGTCGTGCATTTTAGGTACAATGATGGGCATAACTGTAAGACATTATTATTTTGCCCAGCAATTTGAGTGTCGAATTGTGATTTAGAATGTTCTCAGTCAATCTTATAAGTGTACTGGTGGATTGTTTGATGATAATATAGAGAGGCGTGGAGTGCTTTTTGGGGGAGGGTGTGAAAAGAACGAATCCGGAGATTTAGGACCACCCTTTTCTACGCTTCGTACAGGCACATAGTACACCGATTAGTTATTGCTATATATTTAATTGCTGAAAATATCAAGATGTAACTCTATTTAGCACAGGATGGGTCACGATGCAGATGTCCTCGAGATTATTTATCGTTGAATCGTATTATTTTATGCAAACTGTAATGATTTATGGTTTTACACTTAAGTGTAATGAATCTGAACAAAATTGATATGAGCAGGTACGATCGCAGTCCTAATTAAGTAGAGATTTTCCGTATAATCGAAGAAAACATTTTTCAAAAACGATCGTTCACGATTATGAACAAACGTCTTTAAATTTTATACCACTGTGTCTGTGATTGTCCCATACAAATGAAGAAAAGTTACGAATAATGGGTCATTCTCAACTTTGGGACGCTGGCCCGATATAATCTTGGGCGACGCGTGCTCAATTTTAACAACTTAAGATACCCATTCTCCATGGATGATAATTGCAAAGTGAGGTCAAAATTTATAATAAAACAATGGACGGTGGACGACGAGTTATAACAATAGCCCATTAAAATGACCCTTAGGTTCAGGAGAGCTAAAAAATCTGAAGAAAATGCATTACAGACAAAAGACCGACATGCCTAAAATTAAATGAAAGAAAAGGGGACTGTTAGAACATATGAAATGACCCGGGAAATGACCTTTACACGTTGATTTTGGAAAACAATAGACGTTGATGTTGACAAGTACAATCGTTTTAAAGTACAATTTTTTTCAGGGCTTCATTGTTGGACCTTATCAGAGACAAAGACAGCATGAAGGATTATGTATAGCTCTGATTATTTTTTAAACCTTGAAACACTCTTAAATTTTGCTTTTGAAACATTGTTCGTACCTATTGTTCGCAATACACATGGCGACATGATAACATAATCCGTGTCATACTTGATTGCATTAAGCAAGAAACCTTACCAAATACAACCAGGGTGTATGCAGACATTGAGGGTGAAAACATTAATGGTGGTACATTACCACCGACTGTTATACCTACCCAACAAAAACCAGATATATGCTATGTTGACTACAAAAGAAAATCCGTAGTAATTGTTGAACTGACGGTACCTTTTGAAACAAATATAGACACTGCCCATCAGCGAAAAGAAGATAGGTACGCCGGTCTTGCCCATGATGTGAAAATGGCAGGCTGGAAAATCTCATTGATATGTGTTGAAATTGGATCTCGTGGGCTCATTACCCCGTCAAACAAACTCCGTTTGCAAAATATCTTGAAACAGTGTACCCACAAGTCGAAATACCCAAATTTTAGAGATAAACTACTCAAATCAGTTTTGTTCAGCTCGTACGTAATATTCCAAGGTAGATCAGAACCAGCTTGGCACATGGACCAATATCTCAAAATCTGAACCCGTAACTATTTTGTGAATATGCTTACTCTTGAAATGTCATAATACCATACAATTATAACTGAAAACATAACATCCCTTTCGAAACTGTGTCACTATACCCACTATGTTCAAAACATTAAATCAATTCCGTTACGTTTCATGTTAATTCTATAGTTTAAAATCTAACTTCACCATGAGCCCAAATATTGTTTACCTGTTAACTTTGTAATTATGTTCCAATCATCTTATATTCAGTCTAAATGTGTCATATACCCAACGGTTATTGTTATTATTGTAAATTTGTTCCAGTCATTCGTATTTTGTTTGTTGCATTGTAAAGAAAGAATTATTTTTGATATCCCTGCCATGAGCACGAATTAATAACTGCTCGGGTCCTGGGCGATGTATTGTATCTTTATTATTAATTGTGAATTCGAATAAAGACGATTGAATAATATCCAACTTTTGGTAACCCCTTAACCAACACATCTTTAAGAAACCTTTCTAAGAGTATACATTCTACAAACTCAATGGTGCTTTCCGGCTTCCCTCTAATATCATTGTCAGTTCGGTGCAGAATTATCTTTGGAATAATTTGAATAATATTTGAATTTACGATCGCTTTATGAACCCTTTACAATGATAACGCGGATCTCAATAGTTTCCAAATCAATTAATACGTTTTGTAAAGGCTTTACATACAGGGGCGTCGATCCTGGGGTGGCAAGGGGGCAGTCACCAACCCAATGAAAATATTTGGGGGGGGCGGGCAACATATTGATTTCGCCCCCTCCCCCCAAAGTTTTGACAACTTGTAAAATTTGTTAATAATGCTCATCTTTATTTGGCAACCCTAATAGACTATTTTTTCGCGAGAATAGAATGACACCAAATAAAATCTACTTTGAACGGACCGCACTTTTCATTTTTGGCCTGGCCGTGTTTGCGAACCAATGTAAATTTGTATATGCGCATGTCACTTTACGTTTAATTTCAATGGGACGCCTCATTACTGCTTTACCGCTAGAAAAGGCTGAAATGCAGTGTTTTGCAAAATTGCCTCTAAAATCTGAAAATGAAAACTACTGAACGAAAATTGACAATATAAGTGTTCAGTTGTATTAATCAGAAAAGAACACGCTATCAAAAGAATGGGAAAATAGTAATTTCTCTTGGATACTGAAGGGGGAAAACACCATATTTCATCAATTTATTTTTTTCTGGGAACACTGTGTTATACCGCGTCGCAACCTACAGACCTATAGCTGTTTATTCTCTTGTGATATAGAATAAAATGAAATATTCATGATGCGCTCATCAGGATTTCCTACGATTTTTCAGAAATACCCGATATAATTAGTACCGTTAAATGTCAAATAAACCGAATTGCTTTGGTAGGAAATAGCCTCCCACACTGCGGTTTCAAAACCAATAAAAAGATGCACTGAGAATATCGCTTAAAAGAGCTACGGATATTAATCACTTTCTCGAATAAACACTGCAAATTGCAGAATGGCTTCTCTTTTTTTTTCTGTATGTCTTTAATTCGTCTGAATTGTTTACACGATCTTACAGATTCGATTAAATCCTGTAGAGTGCATCTCCAAAATATGTTCGATAGGAATTAACTTTACTTAACAAATAATATGTAAATGAACAAATAAATAACAGCAACGATAATAACAACAGCAACAATAATGATGATAAAAATAGTAATAGTAGTAAATTACTATAATTATTATTGTTATTATTATTACTATTATAATAATAATTATTGTTATTATTATTATTATTATCATCATTATTATTATTATTATCATTACTGTTATTATCAGTAGTAGTGGTAATAGTCGTCGTCGTCGTCGTCGTCGTCGTAGTAGTAGTAGTAGTAGTAGTAGTAGTAATAGTAGTAGTATTACATGATTGAATTGCATTATAATTGTAACCTCTGATTGTGTCCAAGAGCATGAAGTGATACAACACAGTGAGTTTTCCGTGATTTGAGATTGCAGAAATGACACGCACTTTGTACATGTAGAAACGAGTGAATTAGTACGTATTTATCACACGACCACGACAATTTAATATGTTTTGTTGGAGAAAATTATCCTCCTTTTACATAATTTCAGTGGGGCAATATAGTCTGATTATAGTATCTATGATTCGACGATGGACATTTAAATGCAATATTTGTGCAGTGATGAGTTGCAATGATGAGTTAAATGCATTTATATCGTGCGTTGCTTGTCCGGCAGAAGGGCCCTAGCAAATGTTCCGGGCAGAAGGGCCTTAACCTTTAATGGCCTCTAACATGAAAACAATTGGCTCTTTTCACATGAAATCAAAGAAGTGTGATACATGTAAATTTTGACCCTTCTATCAGTCTGTTAAGTGCAAACATAAAATAAGGCAATATTTCTCAACTTAGAGAAAATTTGTTGTTAAGGCCCTACTGCCGGGAACATTATGGTAAGGCCCTTCTGCTGCGACGCGCATTTTAAGCTTTTAAACGTATAGGTCATTCGATATATTGGCTAACGTGACATCGTCCATAATCTTTCCTGTTTTCAATTCATTTTGTTTTGTTTGGCATTATTGTGGTTTATTTGTTTGTTTTTCAAGGGCACATTTCACCAATTGTATCTGTTTAGTAAATTTCCCCAGCCAATAACAGGGTAATATTCTAT
>JZLH01S0132216.1:53583-55195 GCA_001188425.1 Eucidaris tribuloides
TCTTCACTTAAAGACCAATGTGTGACCCAAATTTCATGATGACTGGTCAAAAACAGAGGAAGTAGTTTGATCCGCAAGATTTTTACCTGATTTATTACCATAAATATGCCGTTACCATGGCAACACAGTTTCCGACACATGCAAAAAGTATGTCTTGCACATCTTTACCTCAAGACCAATGCGTGACCTAATTTTCATGAGCGTTGTGTGTTGTTTTATTTCCGTATAATAAAAACAAACTATAATACATACCAGGAAACAAAATATACATGAAATACGGCTGCGTAGCCCATTTCAGCTGCACTATAACTTGTGCACTGGTCTTCCATGGGGCCAGTTTTATAAAATGTGCAAAATATACTTGATGTAACAAAACAAGTATTGACCCGCCCACCGCGAAACCCCAAACAAAGTTGCACACCCCAAGACTAAGAAAATAATGCCCAGAATTAATGAAATTACGGTGGGAAGAAATGAAAATAAAATGTCTTCAAGAAGTAAAGGGTTGGAAGATAATCAAGAATTTTGCTACCGCAGTGAAAGCTAAAACAAATTCTTGCACGGTAATGTAATATTTTCTTGTCAGATTTTTTTATTTAAACAAAAAAAAGATGCGACTCTAACAGGCATCGCGGGAGGCAGAGCACATATTATTACAGCAAGCAAAATGAGAAACAAAATAGATCATGTTAAACTATCAAAGACACACACACACACAAGAAAACAAAAAAATACATATATACAAAATTATACAAGTAATTACAGAGGTACAACAAAATGATACTTATAGTTTGATTAAGTTATTCTTAAACGCGGTAAACGTAGGTAATTGACGCAAATCACGAGATAATTCATTATATTGATACGAGGCTCTGTACACCAATGATCTTCTACAATAATTTGTTCTAGGCTTGGGTAAAGAGATATTATGTAGATTACGGAGAGAATATGGGGAAGGTTTGAATTCAAACATGTCTTTCATGTATTCAGGGGTCATATTATTTAGTATTCTGTAAGTAAAAAGTAACAAGTGGATCTTTTGCCTTTCATGTGCCATTTTCTAACCCAGACTGTTATGAATTTGACTTGTTGGGGTATGAGAATAAGGGTTATTTAAGTATCATTCTGCCAGCCCTGTTTTGAATTTTTTGGAGTTGGGTTAAACAGTTTTTGCTGGCAGATTGCCATATCTCATCACTGTAATCAAAATGCGGTAATATAATTGAGTTATATACTAATTTCAATTCAGACATATTCACAAATTTTCTGAGCCTACCCAAATAGCCAACCATTTTACCTAGCTTGTTACATATTTTTTCAATGTGGACATCCCATTTCAACTTTTCATCCACAACTACGCCTAAGTATTTAAAACTTTTTACCTGAGACAACTGTTTATCTTTGATTTTGATATTCAAAAGTGCATGTTTTTTAAGCATATTACAAGTACCAAGTAACATACATACAGTCTTGTTGTAATTGATTTTTAAGTTGTTGTAATCCATCCACTCATCCAGGCTCTTAAGCTCTTTATTTAAAACATTTTCAACAACTTTTGGATTTTTATGGGAATAATATATGACCGTATCGTCTGCATAAAGATGTACCTTAT
>JZLH01S0132227.1:10597-33440 GCA_001188425.1 Eucidaris tribuloides
GCCTTTATTAACTTTAAGACAGAACTGCCCTGGAAAAATCGTACTGGTTGGCAGGTATATGATTACCCGACATCTCTTGCTTTGTTTTAATACCAGGAGACATTGAGCTGATCGACCAAACATCGCAGAGTGCTTCCGTCGTCGTTCGCACGCCACCGCGCGATAACGGTGTGATACACGTCATCGATCGCGTCCTCGTGCCTCCACAAACGCACTTCGACTTCGTCTTCTTTAAACAGACCACTAATCACGGGACGCCAGCTTTAACAACCTAAGCCTTGGACTCCAACTTATTCAAAACCGATAAGGGATTTAGTCCTTTCATTACTGTTAGAAATCATGGCGTCCGTAAAATGGATTTACCGTTTTTGCTGTAATGTTTTAGAACCGATAGAATACCGTAACCTTGTTTTATACATGGAACTATGGTTGCAGAAGGGGTCTAGACCCACTTTTAATTACTTGTACACACACTCCTATGAAAAAATAGAAATGAACATCGTATTGATTTTGTACGTTTTGGCAATTTGGCGGCAAAAGTTTATTCTATACTAATAAAATAGAAAGCTATCGCATCTTTTTGAAACTAGATCTTCCCCTTGTGCAACTTGCTCCTTATAAACAGTACATGATGTATATCTCAACTTGGGAAACTAATGTCATTATGAGATTTATTTCCCATTTTACGAGATGATATAAAAACGAGGAGGTTGAAAAGCAACCCGTGATAAAGGCAACAATCATTATTTTTTTACAAATATTATCAATCGTCCGAACGGTGATAGCACTATGATTATGTTCGTTATTTCATAATGCAATAAAAAAATACGATTATCGTGTAACAATTATTAACAGTGAAGATTGCTTATTTTCAGTCTGCAATTGTGATCTAACGAGATGGTTGGAGTGATCATACAATGAAGATATGCAAGTGGATGTGAATGAAACCCCTGGTACCGTCGGTGACTCATATTCCGAGTGTTATCGTAAAAGTGTAGTGCGTATTTTGCACGTTTTAGCAGCCTTTTCTAATCACAAATTTAGTGTGTGCGGATATTAAAGTTTAAATACTACATAATTGATTCCTGCTAAGGGGGTGGAGGTGATTATCGTCGATTTATACCAATTCCGCTATGGCTTATCGTTTAGTTCTGAATTATTCCTTAATAGACCAGTTTACAAAATATCAAATTTATGGATTTTCTTTCTTGGGGCCTAGTAGCATCATCCACAGCCTTTTTTAATGAATACATTTCAATACTTGCCGAATCCAACTTGCATCACATTAATTGTGCCTAATGTCGGGCAAGCGCTCAGCAAGCTTTCAGGTTGTTAGTGATGAATAAATGCATAGACATAAAAATTGAATAGAATTGCTGATAACTGCGTGCTAATGTTGTTGAGCTGGGATGGGAGATCATATGGGGAAACACTAAAGCACCAACATAGTAAAACCTTATCATACCTGCACCAGACGATTTTTCCAGGGCCATGTGAATCTCTATTACGATTTATTAGGCGGTACGGTTAAACAATAAAAAGGTTACGTAATAAAAAAAAATGAAATTAGAGTGCGCGAATGAGAAAATATTGGCAAACAGCTAAAAAAGATACTTAGTCTTAATGAGAAAAGACATGAATAAAACATACTTTTTTTCCATCACTCACCAGTGAATGTAAACACATCATTTCCATTACAATTTTGGGCATTGTATTAAAATCACTCCGTGTAGCCACCAGTTGTTCATTTTATTTTGTAATTCATAGTTCTATTCTTGTTTTAATCTACGTTCTTGTTGTTGAAGGCGATACCCGTCAGTAACGCGTAAAAAGACAGAACTATGCCCTGGCAAACCGTACTGCGTTGGCAGTATGTAAGTCCCAGCACTAACCGACTCCATCTTTCCTTTAATTTTAGCCACGAGTAGTGGAACGGAACAGGGGAAACACAGATTGTGACATTATGAAATATTTTGGTTCAAAAGACATTATAGAGACCAATACTGGCGTTCTCCATACTTTCGCGTTCTTTTTCTCAATAATTCATTTTGACGAGACAAACCGTAACGAATATTGTGAGCATTTTAACTACAAATTAAATCGTTTATTTTATAATTCGATTTCGATTAATAGATCCAAATATACTTTTGTAAGTGTAAGGTCAACGCATCTTGAGACGCTCTGCCGAAATGTAGTACCTTCGACTGCATTGGCTGCGCCAGGAATTTTTGCGAGGTGGAATTACGCATGTACGGGTGGGGGAATGTCAACTATACAAAATTCATTTCAAAAAACATTTCGGGGCAACAACCCTCCCCCACTCCACCTCCCGCCCACATACCACCCCTCCCCACTCCACCACCTCACTCCCACTCCACCCTCACTCCACTCACACCACTCATCCTCCCCTCACTCTGTGGCTCCTGGCCCATCTTTCCACAAATAACTCGACAAAAACCGACGAACATGCACCTGTACACAACAAACATATAATCATACATGCGCCACCACACAAACATAACACACAACATGAATGCATTAAAACACACTTCGTACACACAGACATAAGTTATAACATAAAGTACACACATGAAACGCGTTATTTTTAAAATCGATTAACAAGCTTTTTTTTAGATTTTATTTTCAACATGCTTTTTTATGCGATTTGCACAATATATTTGATAAAATGACCCACTGAAAGCCCCCCACCCGAAACACGACCGCTGTAATGGCCGGCCTAACCGCATAAAATGATACACCAGGAGCCCATTCAGAAAGACTTATTTGTATTCAAGACTCTGCACCATCTGCACTCATTTCAGTAATGATTGAGATGAAAAGATTTAAGCATGTTATAGCTAGCTTTCAACGTAATCTTGAACATGTCCCGTGCGTACAACACACACTCCAAATACACACGCGCGCGCGCGCACGCACATACACACACATACACACATAATACACATACACATACACATATCAAAAACACATACCGTCCATAATACGACTACACATACACACACATAGCACATACACAACACTAACTTACAACATACATACATACACACAATACACATAAACACATACACATACATACATTACATATAACATACAATACACATCACTAATGCCACACACACATAATATACACACATGCACATACACAGATATACATACACCACATACACATACACAATCACCATAACATACACACATGCATACATATATACACATACACATATACACAATCACATATACACACACCACACGCGCGCGCAGCAACCGCAACAATACACACACATACACACATATACACATAACACATACACATTCACATACACACATACCTCATACATACACATACACATACACACACATACTACTACACTACACATACATTACACAACACATCACACACTACACATACACACATACACATACATACATATACACATACATAGCCAACACATCACACACAGTCTGCACACTAACACATGACACATACACAATATCATACAAGCATGCACATACAAATACAACACAATACACATAACAACCACATCATCGACACATGCATAATATATACACATTAGCACATATACACCAATCACATATACATATACACACGCAACACTGCGCGCATACAATACTTGGTGTGTATAGTCATATTTGATATTAAAACGTGGGTTCAATAGTCACGATAACACCGTTTTGCTTGTAGTGTATTCACATAACTCGCTGTTTTATTCTTATAATAGCTTAACTTATATTTTTACAATTTCAATTAAACCATAATATCTTTTCCATTGCGAATTTCAATTCATTTATTTCCAGAATTTTCACATAACACAATGAAACAAATGAAAGCGATAATAAATGAGCAGCTTTTAATCAATAGTTCAAATATCTACATAGTTATTACTATAACGGAATTGAAGTAATACATAGCAATCGCTTTATGACATAGAAATTACATTTACAAATTGAAACACAGCATGTGAGGAAAAATAATATGTGTTAATTTCTTCATTGTTTACACACGATTTATAAACACTCAGCGCTAAAAATATTCGAAGCTAATAAAAACTAGAGGCACTCGCCGGGGGGGGGGGTTGACCTTCCAGCACATGTATCCCCCAACCCGTCCTTCGCCCCCCCCCCCCACGGGATAAATAGGAAACTATGACATCACATCCTACAAACAGTCAACAATAGAGGCGCTGTCACTGAAAACTGTCCAAAAATGAAACACCCCCCAATAAACCTCCAAGCAATTATGCAATAAATCGACGAGAAAATGTGCCGATAATTTCATACATTTATACAAAATTGACATGCACCCAAGGCGGAACACTGAGGCCGTCAACCGACACTAATGTGGCTACATGATAGAATGACCACCATACACCTATACAGCAAGTTTGAATAAAATCTTGCAGTACCACAAAGTAATTGAAAAATAAGCATTTTGCCAAATTAGACCTCCATTGTATCAGGTTACCTGACCCTGTAAAAGTGGAACATTGGGGCAGATCACCAAATAATAGTGTCTATGAGTACCATATCACACGTACACACAAAATTTTAAAAAAAAATGTTTGAGAACTGCGGCAGTTAGTGCACACAATCAGACCCTGCAAAAACTTACTTTGTGTACAAAGATGGACCAAGCGAAGGGCGCCACCACAAAACAATAACATCTTCACTTTACCATAATACACCTTCATACCAATTTAGAAATGATCGAGAAAACTGCAGCCAGTAAGTGCTCCAAGAAATCTCTATAAGTCGGAACAATGAGGCCGTCACTGAAACACTATGTTAGCAGAATAACCCCGCCCCCCCATAAACCCCCAAAGCAGTTTGAAAAAATCGGACAAAAATGGGGCGGTAGAGAGTCATATACAAGTAATGTACATGAGCACGCAAGTCGAACACTGAGCGCCATATCACCGAACACTACTTTGGCCTACATGTAAATGACCACCATACACCTATCTTTTGTTTTTTTTTTTACAAGCAACGTATGAATAAAATCCTTGCGTTGGTAAAAACAAAGTCAATTTAAAAAACCATTTTGCAAATTAACTATCAGTGTGACCTTCTGACCCTGAAACGCGAAACATTGGCGGAGCATCACCAAATTATTATGTGTTTAGCAGGTTACTATGATAGCACTTACCATCACAAAATTGGCAAAAAGAATCCGTCATAAAATGCGCCAGTATCAGGCACACAAGCAGACCCTAAAAAGTACCTTTTGTGTACAAAGACGGACAAGCGAAGTCTCTCTCTATCTCTTCTATATATAAACAATAGTCCGCTGTCGCTTTACATAATAACCTTCATACCAAATTTAAGATGATCGGAGAAGAAATGCAGCTGCGTAGAGCGCCTCACAGTAAATCTCAGGCGGCCGCGGCGGGCGCGCGACGAGCGCCAAATCCATAGT
Source organism: Eucidaris tribuloides (assembly GCA_001188425.1). Classification (NCBI taxonomy): domain Eukaryota; kingdom Metazoa; phylum Echinodermata; class Echinoidea; order Cidaroida; family Cidaridae; genus Eucidaris; species Eucidaris tribuloides. The sequence goes on from JZLH01S0132227.1 coordinate 16,050, forward strand.
TCCTCCTACGATCGCGGCGCATATCTATATATAGTTATATTTTTTCATTGTAAGCCTAAAATGGGAAATGGTAAAAGAAATCTCAAGCTATTAAAAAATCATCCAACAATGCTAATTTATGACACAGTAAACAAAAAATGTTTTTCTTATAGCTTTTAATATTATACAAATTATAATACAAATTAATGTGTTAATGTTTATAATTATTCAATTAAGAACTTTAGTATATATAATAGTGCTCCCGCCCCCCCAAAAAAGAAACATGTGATTAATTTAATGTACAAGTATACTGTATCAGTATCCGTCCTACACATTTTAAATAGACAAAACTGTCAAATGCGTCAGTCAATATTTACACACTACATAGTTTCTCGAGTTACTCGCGTTATTAATGAAATAATGTATTAGTTAGGAAAACACTAGCAAAATGCTTCCTTCCAATAACACTGTAAATGACAAATAACAGTAATAAACGCTGATTAAACGAAAGATTTTCACAAGTTTCTGTCTCTACCCCCTCCTCGCTGTGCTGCTGTCCTCTTTGTGCTGCTTCTGTCCCCCCTCCATCTTTCCCGTCCTCCCTTTTCCTCATCCTTTACTTCCTCTCCTCCTCTCCTACCTTCCTCTCCTCTCTTCATCTTCTCCTCCTCTTCTCCTCTCTCCCTCTTCTTCCTCCTCCTCTTTCATCTCCCTCCTTTCCTCCTCCTCTTCTTCCTCACTCCTCTTCTTCCTCTTCCTCGCTTTTCTTCTCCTTCTTGCTCTATCTTTAATTCATCATTATCATATTATACTAGTATTATCACCTCGGTTGTTTGTGCGTCATCGTGGGCTTTCCTACTGGTATGGGGTATTGTAGTTTCTTTGATGATAGTAGAAATAAACAGATCAAGGACCTTATACCAGCTTGAACAGAAATAAAAGCCGTCGAGATGTCTTTTATGATTGACTGTTGTTCGTATCACTCGCCACAGCAATTAAGATGCAGGAAAACAGACATACTAGTCAGTACACCTTCTGTAGATTTGGTTCACATTGACAAGATTCACTGCCAACCCAACATGGTCTCCTCCTATTGTTTGTATCGCTCATCCTGCACAAACAGTGTATACATTTTAACACACTTCACGCGAACATGTGCATGACAGATCTTTTTGCAGATACAGATGTTTAGCAAGCCGAAAAACTCATCGCAAAATTTTCATGCTATAATATCAATTATTTTTTAGTTATTTATAGTTAGTTTTCTTGTCAGAATTTTGTGGAAAAGATACGATATTGGTTTAAAGAAAAATTATAATAATATTATTTATGTCAACAATTTTAGCAAAATGAAATATGCAATCTTATCGTGATAAGCGATCGTTTCAAATCATACCATCAAATAAAAAAAAACAGATGATGCGCAATTGTGGATGCCTTGTGGCTAAATTTACATGTGCAAAGGAGGAAATCAAACAGGCTCATAAAATAATGCGAATACACCTTTTCTGCTTTTGGTTTCTCATTAGTAGCGCAACTCATCTTATTAGTCTGCCCTTACCCATCATATGTGTATTTCATTACGGAAAACGAAACTATAGAGAAATTCTCGATATCGAAAATTCTCATTCACCACCATTAGCGTAGAGGGCGCAACTGTCCACCAGAATTTGGCCCCTGCAAACTTCTAGTTTATTTACATTAACACGGTCGAGAATAAATATCCTATAAATGACTGATTTATAAATTTTGGCGATATACCCAACGCATTTATGCTACCTGTAAATTCAAATGAAAATCATACCAAATTGGACACTCTGACCCTATAGCTAAATCGATGAATTGGCAGACTCCTGTTATTATCTATGAAGCCTGAAATAAGTTGGTCACACCAAGTCAAACCACCGTGAAACTACGCATGCGCAAAACTGAATAGCGCCCCCCCCCCTCTAGGTCGAAACATATTAATTTCCCATAGCGAGATATGATAGCAAAGGCGGGAATGCAATCAGCGAATTATGCTGTGGGTTACCTGCTAACTCTCTATAGAGTCTGTTACATGTAGGTGTCAAATGGCATGGCAAAAGCGGATCCTTAGAATTTTCCTTTTAAGCATAAGTGATGGTCGTAAAAGTACACTTTCGATTACTTCATTTCTTGACCTTTCTGACAATGCAACCCTGCTGGAAAGAACATAGTGTCCACAGTTGAAACACAATGGTGAAACACAGTGTGAACACATTGTTAAACACAGTGTTAAATCTCTTCACAGCTGTTAAGATTCGAGTGTTTAATGACTGTGAATCATCAATTCACAGTGTGAAAGAACATCACTTCTCGTAAAAAACCTAACACCCCCCCCTTGGAAATCATCTTCAAACTGTAAATTCTGGCTTTTCACAAAGCACTACTGATTATATACACGTGAACACACTAGAAACTTCCTTTCCAGTATAGCGAGAGACACTTAGCGATGCAGATAGTTGCGTACTTCTAGGCAGCCATTATCGTAATTTTCCGTATTCATCACTATGTATTTAAAATCTCTCATAATATATTTAAATTTACTAAACCCGTACAATATGATTTTTATTCTTAAACCCATGTGCCGTTTTGAGAAATAATATTATGGCGTTATTTATAATATCTGACCATACTTTTAGCAGTTGTATAAATCTTTACGGGACTACACGTGTCAAAGTAAATTACGGCTGCTAGAATTCACTCGTCCATTCTCGTTTCGCAAATTTGGATTTTTCGCAGTGGTTAGATAGCTGATCGATGCTATCTATATGTTAATACGCAGATGTTTTTTGAAAACCCGAATAGGATTTTGTGATGCATTGCAGGCACCTTCTATCAATATGAAACTGCGTGAATGCTTTGTTATTCATCAAAGAATACTTTCTCCATGCCATTTCAATTAACGTAGAGCCCGCGATTCAATAAATTTAAATAGGTAAAGAGCAATCTAGCAGTAATGTTCGTCGTCTTTGAATGGCGACTGACGAATTATGCTCGGAGATAATGAGTCGATTATATCTCTATTCAGTATCGTCTGTGTCTATTATATTGTTGAGAACAAAGGCTTTCTCATTCAGAACTTCATCTATTAAATTTGTAATGGCATTTTTCAATACCAATCTGGAGAACAACGGAATTTTCTAGAGCGTTATTTATCCCAATGCCCTACAGTCCAAGTTATTATTTTTTTTATTTTAACTAGAAACACTCGAAACGATTTTTTAATCACTTTTTGATTGCTACCGATGATGATACGAGTAGAGAGCCCTGTGTTCCAAGCCGATGAAAAAGAGAATTATTCCGTGTTCAGTGCATGAAGATTGTAAAATTGGAGTCTCTGAGACATTGAAAATTCTAATCCCTAAACAAAAAACAAATAGAAAAAATCTTCACCAATCATACGGAATCTACAAACAAAGCAGAAATTCAATATCTTATTCATGATCGGATAAAATATATATAATTTTTATACTGAAGCTCTTTTAATATTGTACTCTGCATTTATATAATTTCATGTTCAAAAAAGACAACAGTCTTAATCATATTTGTTTCTAAGTTTGATGTCATTATTATCCTCAGAAATTGTACCTATATATCAGTACTGTTAATTCATTGTTCTCTTTTACCGTGACGGGGTTATTATTTGTTGCAGAAAAAATTTTTAAATAAAATAAACTATGTTATGCTTACCTAATCATCTCCCCATAATTTTAGTAGGTCTCTTACGCCAAAAGCATTGAAGGATAAACACTCAATTATTAATAAAGCAATAAAACGTCTTAATTTACCAGGTAGCCCGTCTTCAGGCTCACAGATCTGCTCTTTAGCGTTTTATTACCCTTCTCTTTCTAGCACGCCGACCGCCTGGCTTAGAAAAGCAGAATGCACCATTTAAAAGCTTTAATATGACCCGCCGTTATACCGCGACCTTCCACGTTGAGCGGAGCTTCTACCCACTCGCTTTTATTGCGCTATAAAACAAATGCGTCTGACTGAATCGATAAACAGTTTTGACATACTCTCAAAAGCCATGCTAACTGGGTCATCTGACTCTGTATTTTATAAGAATGTTGTAGAATTTATAATACTTCTTTCATCTTACTTTCTTATTACTTTCATCATGCTGCTTTATACCTAAAATTGTATAATATATAAAAATCTTTATACTTTATGCTAAAACAATAATTTGTAGATATATCAAGTACTAATGTAGTAAATAATTTGTAATGTTAGTTCATTGTAATGTTCTACGGAATACACGAATAAACAATTCAATTCAATTCAATTCAACTCCAATAATTATTGTCTTTCCACTTTCTTTAAGCTAGACTTCAGACCATACCTATATACAGTGGATCTTTGAAATCGCTTTCTTTCTTTTTTACCTTGAATTTCAGTTTCCAGAAGAAATCTATTTATCATAAAATTCAATTCAAGTGCCTCATTCCAAAGGCAATAATTCCACTCTCCACTAATCATAAGTTATGGCAATACTCGAAAAAAGTAGTTATAATGTATTTTGATTTTATAGTTCCACATGCGTGTGACAACCCAGACAGAAAGTGACGTCTGTTTCTCTAAACTTATCAAAGCGATTACGTCTTTCCAACTTTTTTTCAACATGGTGTCAATCCATTTTTCGGATAAGCGTGAAAGCTAGAAAAATTCAAATTCTATATCAGAAATGTCAATTTGTATGTTTGGTAGTATCTTAATGTTAAGTTTAACGGCTTTTGTGGGTCTTGCACTCCTTTTAAAATGAAATCCTGCCATTATGAATTTTCAAGTTTGTCAAAACTTATGGGCAAATCGAGTAGTGCTCCCGTATTTCTTGGGCACTACTACCCCAAATGACTCCCCTGCTTTTGAATGCAACTCTTGAGTACTTGAATCCAGTAAACTGTACCTGAATAAGTAGGAATATATCTCGATACGATGAAAACGAAACTGTGCACCTGAACGAAGTGACAAGCACGAAGATCGAGACCTTCCACGATCACTGATCAACGAACCTCGTTGCTTAAAATGGATTTGCGTGCGACCTCTACGACACGCCCCCGGCACACACCGAAAATGCTCGCGGCCATGACACCACCGCTGCCAAAAAAAAAAAAAAATATACAAACAAACAAAATAGCAGCAATACTATAAGCTTCCTATTATGCAGAAAACTGGTTAGTGTGACTCCACACATAATTAAGATACCACTTGAAACTTCGATGCTAAGCAATGACCTCTGAAATATGTCTTGATATTTTTGGAAGACCTCTCTCAGTCCAAGAGTATGAGGAATGGGGTTACACATCTCAATTCTCTGGTGAACGATGCCAACTTCGATAATACATTTGCTCGAATCTTTCCTTTCAGATGGCAGAAATATAGTTATAATTTTTACTAAACCACTTTCAAAGAAGAATACTTTTATAATGATAATTAACGCCCGAAAGACATGAGCACAGATGCTAATAAGAACATCTCCTTTTTAATTATCTTGGAACTTACATGTCGCCTGTGCTTATCTTTCAAACAGCCATTATAGCTATAGAAATTACGCCAGTAATATGAGATATACATCTACAAGTAGGGGAAATGCCTTCACTAAATAATTCAAAACTAGTGGTTTATGTTGATATTTCATGAAATTTAATTTTTATCACAAATGATTTTTGTTTTGTGTGTGTTTGTTGTCGTGGTTTGTGTGTGTGTGTCTGTGGGTTGTGTGTGGTGGTGTGGTGTGTTTTCGTGTGTGGCTGTGTGTGTTGGTGTGTGTGTGGATGTATGGGCGAGACATGATTTTTCCATAATTTGTTATACAGATTCATCTGAAATAGCGTTACTTCATAATATTCATCCTAAACTCAAATCACAAAATGTAATGCAGTTACATATTGGTTTTTGAAATAAACTTTTAACTACATTTTATGAACACAAACTTCTCATGTGCATATACGAAAAGTTGTAAGCATTTAAGTTGACACTATACTCCAAAATTAATTCAATGATCCCCTTTAAAGCGCTTTCACACGCAAAACAAAATTTCAGGCAAAATTTTCTGCTGCAGTTGCAACGCTTTACACTAACACTTTGCACTCAATTAGTGTTGTTCATTTCATCAAATTTATGAAAATTGTTGCAAAGGCTGCTAAATCAATTTTCTACCATATGAGATATCACATCACTACACGCCACCTACTATCTTACTTCAGAATAAGAGTTCGAAGCCAAAATACACAGGCCAAATATAGAAAGAAAAAAACACTCTGTTTACTTTACTTTTTTTTCTTGTTCGCGTAACTGGGGAAATAAATGCATATTCAGAAGTAATCAAGTGTATTTAGCGCCTTTGCAAGTAAGTCTTCATATATTATGGTTAGTCCACGGGCTGGGTCAACTTTTAGACATACCAGAACTGATAACCTAGCTTCAAATTTCAGCCAAGAAACATATCTCAATAATGATATTAGCCTAAAAAGTGCGGCCAAACTATGTAGACTCCTTTAGGCATCTGGAATTAGTTACATTGAACTTTATTTTTTATTAAAAATTGATGTCCATGTAACAGGTAAAAAAAAATAAGTTATCAAAGCAAATCCAGTACAAATCCGACTGAACAGATGATATTAAGTAGAGACAGTCATTAGTTCAACTTAACATCTAAATTAACTATTATGAAGTTTGTCTGCAGTACCCCCGCAAATCACACCCACCTCCCCCCCCCCCCCCCCCCCGTCCCACTCACCACTCCGCCGACCATCACTGACACAACCCCGTGGACTTACCTTATACAGTTCGATGTTACCCATCTCCGTTTCGCATCGAGAATTAAGTTATCGGGGTACGATAAATAAAATAAATGAACTTAGAGTGCGAATGAGAAAAATATTTGGAACAGCTAAACAAAAGTTCTGAGAAAAAAAACATGAGATAAAACTTTTGTTCCGTCACTCACCAGTGAATGTAAACACGTCATTTCCATTACAATTTGGGTATTGTATTAAAGTCACTATACAGTAACCAAGGCGTTTGGTTTCATTCTTTTTGGTCGTTCATGTTCTATTCTTATAATCTACGCTTTTGTTGAAGACACCGCCTAGTAACTGTAATAAGGACAGAACTGCCCTGGAAATATCGTATTGGTTGGCAGGTATGTAATCATACAAGTATCACTCAGTGACTGTAGTTCGAGCAGATTTTACGAAGTTCAAACATTGTCTTCGCAAAATGTTTCCAAAATGTGCTCGTATATTGCCTACGGGTTGAAGGCAAAATTTCCCATGAGAAACTAGCTCATTTTGGCTACGAAATCACCTTAATTTCTCAATGGGCAGTATGCTCGGGATATTTCTAAATACAATCTCGATCAGCCAGTGTATGACTATTACAACGATCTAACATCTCAAAAGATTGATTGGAAGTTTTGATGTACAAAATCCAGGACCATTACTTGTGCCAAGGAGCTATTACACACTGGAGTCGCAACTTCCAGAGCCTTTACTGGATGTTCGAAGCCGCCACTCGAAAATATGTCGCGTATGCGCTTAACTAGAATCCGCTTTACAGGTGGCCAGACAATAGCATTCTGGTTGACTGTATAATTACTAGTCACTTTCAAAAGCAATGTTTTTTATGGTAATTACTTTCGCTGGACACAATATTAAAGAATGAGTGAAAGGCTTGGGGGACATGCGCATAGAAAATAGGCAAAAATCATGAAATATAAAAATTACTCAAACTGGGCACTATTGACATCGTTGAAAGATAACAATATTTGAAATGAATATCGAAATCTATATCTGTCGGTGTTGATGGGAAAAAGTGTCAAAATTGACATAAAGGAGGGTATGATTCCATGTTTTCCACAAAAGACTGATTTAAGTTTTGAACCAAAATTTCTTATGCCATTGTTTTCAATAGTTCCGTTTACTTAAAGGACAAGAAATTGCACTATTTAACCGGGAAACTAAGTGAAATTTTCGCAAAATGTTATCGAATGTCTAAACTCATCTTCAGCTCTTCCTATGAAGTTGGCGGCTTGGAACATCCAAAGAACTAAAAGCACCTGGAAAATTCTTTTGTACGTCCTTAGAACTCCAACAGCTGTTTGAATTCATTGCTAGTTGGGACTCCAGTCTCTATCTCCTTACTTGTACCGAATTTACGAAAGAGACTTCAACATACCATTCTGATGCACTTTCACGTCGATAGCACCCTGCTGTGCCGACACGATCTGCTGCCCGTTTTGAAGTCCCGCCGAGAATTGGCTGCTCTGGATCACGTGATATTTCAACACCTTTTGCAGGTTCGGAATATTCTGCTTCAGATCATCTACAGACCCAGCGGGAAGATTCTCGAAGGCCCGGTTTGTCGGAGCAAGAACGGTCAGTGATTCGGTTTCTGTCCAAATGAAACATATCCAAACATGACTGAGCCACATGATTCCCCATGCTACCAGTGTCTTTTAATGAGGTCTAAAAATGAAGCCCTGAAAAAATTGTATTTCAAAATGATTATTTAGTGCTTTAAAAAGTGAAAATCGTAAGTTGACCAGATTCACTTGCCCATTTCCTCCCATAGACTTACTGTGTGTACACCTGGGCTATTAAAACTCGCCCCGAGTTTTGTTTATTCCTGCATAACTGCCATTGGCAGTGTAACTTTCCAAACTTTTGTATTCTAGGGTGTTTATTTGTCCATTTGAACACTACTATGTAGCTCAGATATCAAAGTTGACAATTTTTTTTAAATTGAAGCTCTACAATGTTAGCCTATCACTTTAATCCTAGTAAAACTAGGATTAAAGTAGACATTGAACTTTGAAATTGAAAGCTTACTTCGAGTTCAAAGAAAGCAATCATTTGTAAAGCGTATTTCTGGAACATAAAAAGCTTGGAGTTGTTATATAAAATGGTTTTTGCAACAAGTTCATGTCACATGAAAACGTTTAACATTTCAGTAAACTAAAAACACAAGTTTCCCCTTTTGAAAACGTTTTTTAAACGAAATGGTCTTGAGATTTGGCAGGAGTGTTCCCGCACTCGTTAACTTGTGTGAAATTGTGATTGATCCAAGTCATGGACGAGTGAGCACATAAAGTAAACATAATTTTCACAAAACTTCAGCCATTTTGGGGGATTGTGACACAGGATTTTGACAGTTCTGGTAAATGACTTACCGCTACGTATCTAAATCAAATATTACTTATACAAAAACGAGCTGTTCGTGCCATAACATTTAAGAATCATATGGAACATTCAAGGCCATTCTATGAATGTAAAATACTTGACTTGTACCAATTATATCACTTCATGATTTGTATGTATATGTATGACCCAATTCATGGTCACAGATGATCTGTCATTATATTGTTCATATGTTGATCATACTTATGAAACCAGACCAAAAAAAGATTTAGAATTCTGGTTTGCAAAAACAAACGTGGGAAACACTTTTCGAAAAAAATTAAAACTAAACTTCTGGAAGATAGTCATGATTAATTCATTATAATTATTTAATGTATATAGTGTAAATACGTTCATTTTAAAATAATGTTTAACTATTTCATGGGACTAACTTAGATTAGCATTATCATACTTTTATTTAGCTCTCATAGTATCAAACGGCTTGGTTTTTATATGTGTACGTCCTGTAAATGTTTCTACTTCTTTTCTTTTCTGTAAATTATGTTGTAATTCGTTATGTATATGTAAATATTGTATGTCCATTGCAGTTTGATAACAAATTCATTCATTCATGTTTCTATTCGTTTGACCCCTTACACCTCCCTAGACACTTTACACATTTCACGGTTCTGTGTGCTCTCAATTTAAAATTTCATCCTTCCTAAATTTCAAATTGTAAAATCCATAACGTTTATTGAAATCGGATGTTTTTCAGAAAAAATCTTCAGGTTATGTACGAACATAAGGTTGTAACATTTCCCAGTACATTCAATTTCCACACCGTCAATTCCGGGTCTAAAATAAATTGATAAAGTAGTTTTCCTACTAGATCAGCACATTTCATTCGAAAGATCAAAAAGGAAATTGAAGTGGCGAGTCTACTGAATTTCAAATCACATTAGTGTGCCACGACTGTATGAAACGTGCACCCAAGTACTTCAGAACTTTTGCACAAAAAATATGGAGTTGTCCCTACAAACCGACTACGTACGGACCACATACGCCCAACACTGAAAAATACCATTGTGTGTACAATGTAGAATGAATGTACTGAGCAAATATATTTTGCTCACAGCAAACTGTTAGAAAATGGGCTTCTAAAACGTCCGAGTCCTGATTTTCATTTCATCTAAAATTTTAACTTTAGCCATATTTAAGCAATATTTTCAGTACAATCTTGTAAACTCAAGACTGAATTTTAAGGCAATTTTGTGTGCCACTACTGCATAAAAAGGCCACCAATTACTTCGTGCACAAAAGTATGGAGCTGTCCCTATGTGCGAGTATTACCTGCAATGAAGTCCACCATTCCAGCTTTGGTGATGAGATCGACGAGGATGGAACACTGGGGGATCCTGGAGAGGATCTGGACGATGTTACCGTCTGGGATGGGGTAGATCACGCGATCAATGACGTGGACGACGACGTTCGTGGTCTTGCGATCGACATCCACGAGTCGGGCGCCATTGACAGTCTTGACCTGTAAAAAAATACGATTCAACAATTCTTTCAGAGGAATATTTCGTGGTAAATGAGTGCATTGCCATCAATCCATTTTACCATTTTGTGGTAATGTAAATCAAATAGATGGTTAACAAACCGGCATAGAGATTCCAGGAACAAAATAATCCCATGTCGATTTTGAAATCATTTCGAATAAATGCATGGTCTTACGGTGGACTTGACAAAGGTAATGTATAATTTTGGTAAATGGTAAACGAAAATTTCCGATATGTGTTCAGTCCTAGATCTATTAACGCCGTGAAAAGGCACATGTTCCAAAGCGCTTCCATTCGAGAGATGTAAACATGTATAAAAGTTTGTAGCCCAACTTGTCATAGGAAACGTACATATCCGATTCAATGATTTAAAAAAAAACTTAAGGTCTTTAAAGTGTTTAACCGATGTCTACTATAACAGTACCATTCTTTGACATATTGGAACAGATGTCTGACTTACTATAATTGGGCTTTCAACTTTAACGCCAATGTCTTGTGCATTACTTTTGTTCCACATCCGAATTTTACGTACAAGCCGTCAAAAGCTACAAGCTAGAAACTTAAAACTTGTTAGAAATGGCAGTGGACATGGTGGATATAAGACGAATTCTTATGCAATTGTAAAAAAAAAAATCTGAAATTAGCTTGGGAATCGGGTGAGGAAGTTGTGTAAATACCTGCGTTCCGCTCTTCTGGTAAATATTGAAGCGAAGTTTGGCGCCACTGATGCTCCTAACCACTTTCTCGTTGGAGATAGCAGCAGACAACAGTTCGGCTCCAGACACGATTCCCGACTTGATTATGTTGGTGAGGGCGCTCTGATCGGCGGCAACTTCGGGACGGACTTGTTTGAACTGCTGAATCGCCTGATCACTTGGCATGATCATTGTGAATGGTCCTGCGTGAAAACAAAATAGAAAATGCCGGAACAAATTAACAGACGTCAAAAGTCGTCTGGTTTTGTCTTATCTGGTCGAGTAAAACGATTGTCCGACTGCAAATTGCTTAGAAAAATAAAGCGGAACGAGAATTTTTTTCCGACTTTCTGAAGTCCTTTAATTGGGACTTCATGTAGGCCCTACGAATTTAATACTAATTCAAGGAGATAAGCATTGCTCCATAAAGACCTAGTTACCATTTTTTTCGTCAGATATCACAAAATCTTTCGTCTCATCGGCTTTTATTCGAAGAAACCTTTCTGCACGGCCTTCGCAATAAAGTTTAGTAATCAAGTCAGTGTGCACCAAAAACTCCTGCTTGAAGAAACTGCTTACCCGGTATTATTTAGGTCAGATTTTCAAAAAAGGTTCTTTTTAGGGGAAGGGGGGTTTTGAGACAAAGATTGTTTGGCCTTATATAATTTTTGCTATATACATTCAACTGTCGTCAGTATATCCAAATTGCAGGGCTTGAACATGTATGACAAATGTGCATGCACCGGGCTACAATAAAATGAGAAAAATAAGATTGTGAAGCTAGGGCCTCTAACACAAGTTAACAGCTTGCACCAATTTGCAGAATTTAAGGCAAAATGGAACAGATAAAGCCACTTACCTGGTCCAGCTTGGCTCAGAATTTGCTTCAGTTGAATCTGTTTGGAAATCTTCGCGGCGGCATTCAACCCGATACTAGTCAGGAAAGAGTCGATGTCGACGTCAGATGCCTTAAAACTGCCGACTGTAGGGTTTTGCTCTCTGTCATGGAGGATCTTCTTCAGGTACTCGCTGGTGTAGATGGGTACAGACGAGGTGGTCTTCTCGTTGTGGCGGTTCTCTGCGACCGACGCCGAAATTAGAGCGAGAATCACGAAGCAAGCATGATGAATGCACGCACGACTGACCGAAAATAGCCGGAGTAAAACGAGCCCGAAGTTGAACGTGCAGCCGCGATGAAAATTCGAAGTAATGAAACGGACCGAAAATGTATACCGTTTATATAGTACTTCGAACAATAGAGCGTGGAAACAGCGGCTGTAAATTCCGAACAAATTTCTGCAATATTTGAATTATAATCGCACGTATATCATACCAAAATTCCTTAGTATTCAAAAGTCCTATTTGCTTAGTGATTCAAATTCATGGATATTTGATTCCGGGGACCTAGTAACGTGGTAACCTACAATTTGAATGAACTAAAATACTTGGCATCCAGTCTGCATGCATGTCTGGCAAGCGTTTAGGTTGTCAAGAACAATCTTACTTTCAAAAGCATGCATGAAATGTAGTATGTTAGGAGACGGGTCTATTGAAATATAATACAATAAATCCCTAAGCGGGTCGGACGGGGGGGGGGGCGGCGTCCCCAACTCTATTTTCGAAAGGACGAAACTTTTATTCACTGATGTTTTCTTAGTACTGAATTCTAGTACACGTGGCGTTCAAAATACTCTAATAATTCCGTGTTTATACCAAAATTTCGGCTGGACAGGTGTCCAAATCGTTGCAAACTTAAAGGGTCACCATTTCTCAAATACATGTTGTTGACTTCTGTTGATGCGTATTGGTCTGTACATCACTAAATCACTTAATACTGTACTTCGTGAAAATATGCATCATATATCTCTAAAAATTGCTCTTTAATTTCGTTCTGCGCCGTGCAAAATCCGACGTCTAACATGTCTAAAAGAATCATCCAGATCAACCTTATTCATATTCTGTATGTGACGTCATCATCCTATAACATTTGAGCTGAACAGTAGACAAAGTAATATGCATTATCATTCATTGCTATTACTACCTGTACTTACAACAGCATCGTAATCTTTTTTTGCAAAGTATTTCTTTCTGACAAATTTTCTGACATCGCAACGACTAGTATTCTTCAAACGGCTGTCAAAGGTGGAATAGTGTGAAATGTAACGCCATGATGTGCTGGTGTAGTAGGCAACAACAGGTCAACATCTATTTGAAAAGTAGTGACCCTTTAAGTCAGCTAACTGCATAAAAGAATGCCACTTATGATTAAAATTTCTCTATTTAAAAATTGCCATATCGCTGCAATTGTTTCGGCGCTATTGTCTCCACGGCAGGAGTGTTCCGTAATGTTATGGATGTTTTCCCTCCCAAGTCTCGTGATGAGCTAGTTCTTCCATTTTTGTGTGTGAATGCATTTTCAATTTTGGGAATCCAGCCTGCATAATTCGAGGTTGTTTGCATGCCAGGCAAGCCACGGGCAATCTTTCGATTGTTATTGACAACATTTGTCTGAAAAATGTGCATAAAATATGTATTCATGATTGTGGGATTGTTTATGATCTTACGCCATGATTGGCCGCCGGACTCAACAGGCGGGGGATTGCGTGTGTATGTATGTGTGTATGTGTATGTGTGTGTGTGTGTGTGTGTGTGTGTGTGTGTGTGTGTGTGTGTGTGTGTGTGTGTGTGTGTGTGTGTGTGTGTGTGTGTGTGTGTGTGTGTGTGTGTGTGTGTGTGTGTGTGTGTGTGTGTGTGTGTGTGTGTGTGTGTGTGTGTGTGTGTGTGTGTGTGTGTGTGTGTGTGTGTTGGGGGGGGGGTTGGGGTGGAACCTAAACCACCAGTGTAAACAAATTTATGGATTTTTTCCCTGTGGAGCGCATATTAACAAACTATTTCTTATGCCTGTTTTCAATAGGCCTTTATTTCAGTTAGTTGTTGCTATGTCGGGCAAGCCGCTGGCAAGCTCTCAGGTTGTTAGGGACAAGTACCTTAGGTTTGAAAGGTATGCACAACCTTAGGTTTAAAAAGTATGCGTAAAATTTGAATTATGTCAGTAAACTTGTCTATTGAAAAGCATTTCCGCCATTTGCTTCTATGTGTTTTAAGCTTATTACAAGGTCCCTGAAATCCAAATGCATGTTGACTTCTGTTAATGCCTTTTGGTTTGTACATCACCAAGTCTCAAAATTATTTCGCCAAAAAATATACATCATATATTTTTAAACATTTATAAAAACATCTTCTCGCAGGATTCTAAGCCACACCTCTAAAAATATCCAGACCATCTTTAATTCATATGTCAGTTGGGATGTCATCATGGCTCTGGTCCTGGTGAAAAAGACGTGTTTACTAATTCTATGCATACTTCTTGACAACATGAACTCTTGCCACATGCTTGCCAATATGGGACGCCAAGTAATACATGCAGACTGGATTCCATGTCTTGTAGTTCATTCATTAATCAGGTCTATAGCAGGTTAATGGAATATCTCGTTACTAGGTCCCCATGAAAGAAACATACGTACAACATTTATACGGTTTTTTTTTTTATAGCACTTTTCCCGACAGAGCAATGACTACTACGATTCAAGGCTGCCAAAGGGGGTCTTGTGTGAAAATGTGATGCTATTGTATAACCTGTTTGGTTTGGGTGCTGTTATTGTTGACACACTTGGACTGTTTGGTAGTGAGCCGAGGGAATGTAAGAGTACTGATCCCAGGCTGCGTGCTACAAGTCTCGATAATCCCAAGGTCCCAAAAGGTCCATTTTTCAAGATGGCGTCTGGCGGCCATCTTGGATTTGATATGAAGATGACCTTATATTGCAAAAATTATAACAGAAATGGATTCAGCACCCCAAAACCCCTGAAAAGAGGTACTACTCATCATTCTCAGACAAGGGATTGGAAAGTTAATTTTTCAAGATGGCGTCCGGCGGCCATCTTGGAGTTGACCTGAAGATGACCTTATATTGCAAAAATAATAGTAGAAATGGCTTCAGCACACCCCCAAACCCCTAAAAAGAGGTATTATTTGTCATTCTGGGGCAAGGGGTTCAAAAGTTAATTTTTCAAAATGGCGCCTGGCGGCCATTTTGGATTTATGCAAATTAGCAAAATTGCCCAAAGTTGCTATTTGGGCAACCAAGCTGAATTTATTCTAGGACCCCATGGGAACGCAAATCAACAAAAAAACTTCATAGGAGAGAACATTTCTAGGTTGGTGTATTGGGCCTATGGGACTGTCAAATCGACTATATTATAATGTTGAGAATAACTTGACTTACTACCGTAATATTGAAAAGAATTTCCATATTTCCTACGCAGAAAATGTAAAAATTTTCGGCTCACTCTCTACGCTCGCTCGCACTAATTTATGCTATGTCAAATTGTCAGTTTGTCAATATAAATCATCATTTATAAAGCTAATCATCATATCATAATTTTGATAAAAAGATGAATTATGATTATCAACCAGATATTGAAGGGAATTACACGTTTCTTACGTATTTGTACAAAAATTTTTGGTTCGCAGCCACCATACTATATTTGATTTACAACCAAGTATTAAAGAAAATGCTATATTTCTCAGTAGAAATACAAAAATTTTCAGCTCGCTCGCTACGCTCGCTCGCAATATTTTTGATGATGTATTAAGTTTTCAGTTTTCTAAAAAATGTGGTCAAAATTGCAAAAAGCAAAATAAACAACTAAACATACATCGTCCACAGTCTACCAATAAGCAGGGGGGGGGGGTAGGAGCAATCAGCACCCTTGCTCATCCAAGACGTTGCCCCTACCCCCCCCCCCCGGACGAGGTATGCCAGGTACGCCACTGACCGACGGTGGCCTACTTTGTTTAAGATGGATAAGAAAGTTAGAAATACGGTACATGCAGTGGAACATTTTTGTCACGGCCAATCGTCAATGAAATTTGCATTGTTTCAGACTTGCTATAGTCAAACGGTGATGTGGTTTGTTTTTAAGATAGTGGAATAGTTCTGCACAGTAAATGGGTCAAAGTTCAACTTCAAATGTCACAATTCATGAGCGCATTTCATTTAAATCATAATTAGACACTTAGTTGAATAAACTGTGGGGTCAAAGGTCATAGATCAATCAACTTTGTATAAATGGACATATTCTTGGGCAAAGGAGTATTGTTCTGGCCAAAAATATCAAGGTTAAAGGCCAAAGATCACTGAACTTTTATTCAAGAGATAATCCACAGCAAAGACTGAACAATCGTTAGTTTGCTAAAAAGGTTAGGTGTGGAATAGTTCCGTCAAGAAGTCTAGGCTAATTAATTGCATCAATTGCCATATTCCAGGCATATCATTAACTGCTACTGTCCAACTATGATTAAGGTAAAGAAGATGAGTAATAATATTAAAACATTTCTGCAAATTAATAAATGTGTCAAGTCAAAGGTCAACTGTCAATAAAGAAAAATCCGTTTCAACTGATTTTTTTCTAAACTCTAGCCAAAAATTGAGCCAATTACACGTTTTGCTTGGTGCAGGCAAAGTCCTGCTATAGGATTATGTCTTGAGAAATGACGTGGAGTAACATGGATTTTAAAGGTTAGTGACATGATTGGGAACATTTGAAAATGCCTCAAGAACCAAATGAGTTGAAATATATACCAACTATACACCAGCTGGAAGGATTTGTCTCTAATTTGTTTACTTAAGGATCAAGCATGAACATACTAGTGTTCTAATTTTCGAGCCCTGATGAAAATACAACCCTAGAGAGCTACACAACAGGTTTGCCTGCCATGAGGAATATACATTTTAGAATGAATCAACGTTTGACTACACAATAGTTTCAGTCCAATTTCAGGACTACCCCAATCACGTCATTCACCTTTAATGGACTTGTGGTGACAGAGGCGTCGATCCTGGGACCACTAAGGCCGGGGGGGGGGGGTGGCGATCGCCCCCATAAAAATATTGGGGGGGGGGCAAACATATCGATTTGCCCTCCCCCAATAATT
Source organism: Eucidaris tribuloides (assembly GCA_001188425.1). NCBI lineage: Eukaryota > Metazoa > Echinodermata > Echinoidea > Cidaroida > Cidaridae > Eucidaris > Eucidaris tribuloides. The sequence goes on from JZLH01S0132227.1 coordinate 33,423, forward strand.
TTGACAATTTGAAAAATT
>JZLH01S0132227.1:58985-69226 GCA_001188425.1 Eucidaris tribuloides
CAAATGCAGGCGCGACACACGACAGAGGGGCTGGAATATAAAATTTAAAATGTTGTCGCGCTCCCTATATTGGTGGGGTGTTTATTCATACTAGCATCGTAAATTTCGATTTTTCCATATTTGCCGTTCAATACGGTTTGATGGTTCTGGAAAGACTTCCTACAAACAAAAAAATGCCAAAATGGTGCCTTTGAATGCTGTGCTCAAGAAAGAAGACACCACGCCAGCCGAATGAAGAAAGCAACTCTATCTTCATAAGACAGTGATTAGAGAGTATATAGGCTACTAATTCAATGAATGATGGTCTTCTCTTCGCACATCATTGTATCCAATGTACTAGAAAGTCGCTATGACACATAATTTTAGAGATGTTTGAAATAGTAATCCGCCCTTAGTAATTTTCAGATAAGCAATAAGAAAAATATAACTTTAAGAAGGCTATTGTTCTCACAAATAGGGGCGTATCCTCCTTACCTACTGTCTTATGAAGATAGAGGCGCTTTCTTCTTCGCGGAGGGTGGTGTTCTTTCTGAAATAGCGTCAAGGAGCATATTGGCATTTTTGTTTGTAGGAAGTCTTTCAAACCTTCAAACCGTTTTGACGGCAAAAGTGAAATCGATATTACAGATGCTAGGTGCTAAATTTAAACACCCCACCCCTATAGCGGTGGCAAAAAAACGTTAATTTTTATGTTGCCAGCCCCTCTGTTGTGGGTTGCGCCTGCATTTGATAATATCTCCACACTTGGAGGAAAAGAAGAAATTTATATTCATGAATTATCTCTCTTTTATAATCTCGCTGCCTTACGAGAAGAAAAGAGAAATTATATTCATTGAATTCTTTTCAAATAATTTGTTATTTTCCGATAATAAACTTCATTAGGACATCATTACAGAAAGAGCCCTTCAACTCAAAATGCATGCGTTATAGTGTTTGTTGCAATACCTTTGAGTAGGGAGGGTATATACAGTATGACCTCTGTGACCTTTGACGTTTGACCTATACCCGAGTTTTATCACCTTGTAGTACATCTGCACATCAATATCACAGGAGTGATCCGCAAAAGCATCTGCTGACGCACTGACGGACGGACGACGTGTGCCATAAAATAAGACCCTTCGGTGTACAAAAAGGGGCTTTTTTATGCGACACCCCCAGTTGCACAAAAGTAACGGCATACATGATAGTCTATACTTAATGAAGAATGACCCACGTTCCGTACGTCCTGTATGTTTATGCATGCGTGGTTGATGTGCATGGATAATAAAAAAGAAAAAGACTGGTATTGAAGAGACAGAGTACGTGTCCAAACCTGAGAAAATAGATGGCTGCTAAATGCATGTAGGCTAAGTCATTCACTTATTTTCTCAGTTTGACTTTGAGTACAAGCATTGGAAAACAAAATATGTTATAGATCATAATGATCTACTGTATGAATTTATGAATTATTGAATTGTGCTGTATCTGGACAGGTCACAGGCGCAGGCACTGCTTCGAGTGTCAATACTACATGTACTGTATATCCTTAAATCGACAGCATGGATTTTCAGCTATTTTAGCTAATTTTATTTTACTGTAAGATTTACGTACCTTCGTCTTTCTTATGCTTGCCGCTTTGGCTGGGAAATGAGGCAGCACACTTTGACAGTTTTATTCACACAGTAGATACAACCAATGTCTAACACCATGACATGCCCATCCCGTTATCTCCACACTCGGGACTTCATTACATAAGTAGCTGATAGTAGGCCTATACTGACAATTATTTCTAACGGTCGACACACTCGAGTGATGTTGAAAAGATTCTAAGCGAAATCTTTTGTTCCCGATGCAGCACGAAGACCCTATACATAGACCGATGGCTTGTTCCACACCACGCGCTTATCTGTTGACACAAAATCCACTGGCACAACTAACCTTTTATCGAATATTATGCAATGTCTGGTCATCGATCGATTGATCTAATATTTTCAAAAACTCGCAATGAGCTATGTTATATTGAAAAGAAATGGAATTCGACACAATAAAACGACAATTTTTAGAACAAAACTCGTATTTACTCATTAATTACGTACGGCATCTATACCCGACAAACAGGCGACCACGCCCTGGGTCTGTACACGAGTAAATAAAGAGGATTGAATTAAGTGTTTCGTTTCTGAAATATCGTTCATCAACTTCAATATTAATGAAAATCTTACTGCCTTAAGTGGCTGAGTGGTCCTTTAGAGGCGGGAAATGCGGGGTACCGTAGCTGAATTTACCACGTGATAATTCCATATATTCCGCCTAATTCACGACTAGATCTAAGGCCCGATTTACAACCAAAAGGCGGCCCGAGCCGGCCTCGGAGGGCCTAAATTGGAAGCGCCCGAGCCCCGCAATTTGTGCATTTACACAAATATTAGCCGGCCTAAAAGGCCCCCTTTCAAAAACTCGCCGCATTGTGTCTCCCTATATAAGAAAGCAGGATATTTTTCTAACGTGACATCAATATACACGTTGCACGTATAACATCCCTACATAGTCTCTCGTAAGAGAGTCGATTAAAAAAATGGTGGATTGAGACTAGATCTGAAGTAAACAGCAAATTATTTTTTCATATCGTGTAATGTTGATGTTGATACAACATAATGCAGTTCGTACAACTGTATAAAGAAAAAAAGGATACCTGTATAACGGATGTAATAGTTCATGTATTTTTCTTATCAAATTTCCGATGGTTGGTTTGATTGTTTCATCACGTTTACCTGCACGCTACATACACCGAAGTACGGTCTAGGCATTGTTTGGGCATGTGTAATTACGTAACAGCCCCGCATTGCGTGGTAAATTGGGGGCCCGAGGCCTCCTTTCCATTAACACCAAAATATAGCCGGCCCGAGGCCGCCTCGGCCGGCCCGAAGATATCCAAGAGTGGTCCAAATCGGGGAGGGCCTCGGGCCTCCTTTGCATTTACACCAAGCTTTAGGCCGGCCTCGGGCCGGCCCGAGGCCGGCCTAAAGCTTGGTGTAAATCGGGTCTAATATGGCGCGGTCCCATGGTTTGTACACATCCGGCCAGAAGTGCTTTAATTCACGAGTACATGTAGACCTGAATAGAATTGGATTACGATTTTTTATTATGAAAATTGCCGTTTAATGTACTAATAGCATTGTATTGTTTTAAATATGGCTTGATTTTGTCCAGATATTTCGACGCTGACTATATTTCGTGAAAATGTAATTCTGAAAATATAAAGAATATACCATGTCCCAATCTAGACCGACGGGGTCTGTCCGTTTTCTTCGGGGACTTCTCATTTAACGGTATTTTTGACATTTGTTTGGTCAGTCCCCTCATTGACGAAACAAATGTCAAAAATACCGTTAAATGAGAAGTCCCCGAAGAAAACGGACAGACCCCGTCGGTCTAGTCCCAATCAGGCTAGAAATCAGAAACATGCATGAAATAAACATCTGCATCTGTAATCATGTAAAAGTTAAATTTGGGTATTATTTGGATCTTTTCGCCAGTATGCTGATAGATCAAAGATTAAACATATCAGAAAACTGACCCCCCCCCCAAAAAAAAAAAAAATGACGAAATAAATGCATATTATTCAAAAGTGGTTTGGAGGATAAGAATTTATTTCGTGCATTGTGCTTTGAAAAGTTTAATTAGAGGTCATGATGAATATGTTGTGAAGCATGGCTTTATTTCGACAGTTACGCATGTGTTGCTTAAAAAGGAAATAAAGGAATTTAGAGAAACCTGATGAAATAAAGTTGTATTTCAAAGTTAACTAGGCTGTATAGCTTTATATCATCGTTATCATGCTGACAAAATAATAGGCCACATTAGATCAGAAAAGTAACGAAATAAATTAATCGACCGAAGTTGTTTGCCTTTACTTCGTCGGCAAATTACATGTACTAGGTGTTAAAAATAAGATTTGTCAATTTTGGTATTTAATAGCACAAAAACTATACACCAGATTAGACTGGTATTGAGTATAGTTGCAGTTGAATAGTGAACATTTATGGTGGAGGTGGTTTGAATAAGATATCAATAATCACTTGTATGTAATTCATACTTATTTAAAAAGTTAGGGTTCAGATTTTGCTCAATATTCAGTCCCCTGTACAAAATTGAAACTGTACAGAAATCAAATGGTGTGTGTGAGAGTGTGTGTCTAGTCCCCACACAATAGAAATAGACAATGGCTGTGGATAGTGAATAGAGTCTAGCAGTCGCCAGGCCGCTTATGAATATTAATAGAGCATTTATCTACCTTGGACGTAGTCTTTGAGAGACTGGCATACCAAAGTTTCCAATGTGCAGTCTCTGGCAACCATTGTCTATTTCTATTGTGTGAGGACTGAACACATACTCTCACACACACCATATGATTTCTGTACAGTTTCAATTTTGTACAGGGGACTGGATATTGAGCAAAATCTGAACCCTAACTTTTTAAATAAGCATGAATTACATAAAACTGAATATTGATATCTTATTCAAACTACTTTCACCATAAATGTTCACAATTCAACTGCAACTAAAGTATACTCAATACCAGTATAATCTGGTGTATATTTTTTGTGTTATTAAATACTAAAATTGACAAATCTTATTTTTAACACCTAGTATACATGTATATTGCTGACCTTTGATCTACTTACACGTATGTGACCTTCGACCCCAACTTAACTTTGAGGTCCAAATACATGTAGGGCATCTAACATCCACGGTAGTTATATGGGCCGATACCAAACCCAGTAGAAACTTGTGGTACATTTGACCTTATTTTACCGTTGACCTTTGACCCCCAAATAACATTGAGGTCCCTGTTACGCATCTACCATCCAAGTTTGGTTACAAATGGGCTTGTGGGTAGAGAGTTACCTAGTTTTGGGCCCTTATGGGCCCTGCCCCTGGCCCCCATTGGGGCAAGGTGAACATGTCAGGAATCCTCTATCCATTTTTCCTAAGGATCATTCCTACCAAGTTTGGTCTAAATCCACTGATGTGCTTTGAAGATGGAGCCGGCAAATAACAGAAATAAGTTCAGAAAAAGTAATGACATTGTGAATATTGTGAGAATTATGGTATACATGGTGATAAAGACAGCCTAAATAAGGGGTAATGTGTGGTACTCAACCTCAGCAAGGCCCTATAAATTAGTTAATTTGTGTTTATTTTATGTTTTTGCAAGTTTTATCCCGGGATAAAAATTGCAGAAACAGCTATAGGGGGAGGAGCTTATCGATTCAAACAGTGCATAGCTTACCACGTCGCGACTAACACATGTCGGGTGGCATGCATCGGTCACGCATGGTCAGCTCCAGACCAATGCACGTGCGATCTGATTGGTTGGTAAGAACCATTTTTTTCTTAACTTATGCCTGTTAGTTGCTGGCTCCATCTTCCTTTAAAGAAAATGATGTAACTGTGTATTATTCCTATATAGGACCCTCCCCCAACATGTTGTGCCCCCTCAGGGGCCAAACAGGGCCACTCTGGGCATTGTCATCAGGAACAATAATTCAGCACGTACACACAGTCACTTAGCTAAACTATTTCTGGATCTGGAGAAGAAGTGTTTGAAATTGCCTACTTTTGGTCATTTATGGCCCTCCCTCTATAGGGCCCCTAGGGGGCCAGGGGTACCGTTTGAGGATCCTTGAATCCTCATCCCCTAAGCATCATTCCTACCAAGTTTGGGCTAAATCCAATCGTGGGTTTTAAAGAAGAAGATGAATGTAAGAGTAAACGACATACGACGGACGACGGACAAAAAGCAATCGCAATACCAATAGCTCACTTGAGCCTTTATTTCACAGTACAAACTTTTAAGGTTAGTGTGTCCGGGTTTCAGTTAGTCGGTGTGTATAAAATATATGTGGTGTATCCAGTAGCCGCAATTTCTTGCAACGAGTGAGGACGGAAAGGCGAAATAATTATCCTTGCGTGGGAAAAAAGCACGTATCATAAATTATTGTCATCAATATTGGGGGGGGGGGGGTGGCAGAAAAAGTAGTAATCTGGCACCCTAAAAAGGTTCACCCACACCAATCGTTTGCATGTTACGTCTTTTGTCTTAGCCTCATGTACTGTACTGTCTTTTAAACTACTGAGCTGCTTCTTTTGTGAAAAGAAACCCAATATGCAAAAAATGTACATCAAACTCTTATATCACTCATCTCCGGAAATCCTCCCATTTCCCGTTACTCTAAAGCTTTAATTATACACACAACAAAAAGTAACTACCCCCTTCTTCAAACTACCACAACTTTTTAATGAATTGATTTTTAGCAAAATAATTTGGCAGGAGTATTCCTATTTCCTACACTTATTGAGTAACATCTTTGTGAACATGTGATTGACCAGTTAAGCCATGCATGAGTGAGCATTCAAAAGTCACAGGAGTCACCTCTTAACCCTATCTAGGCCGGGGTATTTTGGGAGATCATATGGGCGGGGGGGGGGGGGTCTCGACAGGCCCCCCGTTCAGATCTCGGCCGTCGACCGCGCGATCGCGACGAAAATTGGTACGCACATCGCCCACGACCTAATCTACAGAACTGTATTGTATTTTTTCATGAAAATTGTTTTAGTTAATTATGCTAATTTATGCGTAATTAATATGTGAAATCATTTTTTTGCTCTAATTCACTAAATGAATCCCCAAATGTGCTAATTTTTGGTGTAGAAACCCTTTGTAATGTTCTTAGCAAATGTACTTCAAAAGAATTGCGATATCGGATGAATTTCTTATGTATTTTATTGTTTTTGCAATTATTATGTATTTCTTTGTTTTTTCGACCTTTTGTTTTTCATTGTTTTTTCGATGAAATTTGTTGGTAACACTTATGCAATCATAAACAGAATAAGATTAAGTAATTTGAATCAGTAAAAGCAAAAATATTAATACATTTATGATATTTGGCTGAAAAAACAATTTGTATTGAAATTGTGCACAAAATCACATTTTTGAGCAAATTTTGGTGCGACATGCATGTACAAAATTGTGCGTATCTTCGGAACCGCATACCCGGGCGTCGCAAATTTGGTCAGAAGATGCGGGAGACTCGGGGGAAAAAGGTCATGAAACATCGCGGTGAGAGCTTTTCGCGTTGCGAACGTATATTGCGCGAAACTTCGACGGGGGGGGGGGGGCTAGATAGGGTTACGCCAAAATAATGGTAAATAATGGCATTATTTTTCTTTGTTCATAAAGTGTGCTCACTCAACCATGACATGGTTACAACCTCTTATGTTCGTACAGCATGTAAAGATACATTTTGCGGGAAAATACCGCATTTCAATTTTTTCAATAAATTTAATGGATTTTACAATTTCAAAATTGAGAAAGATGGAAATTTTTAAATTGAGCTCATTGAAGCACAAAATAATGTACAAGTGAAAAGTGCCAGGGAAGGTGTAAGGGGGTCACTGTCAAACGATAGATGATTAACATAAATAGCGCTTAATTATTCACCGGAAACAAAATTTGTCCAAATCCTGCATCACAAATTCTCTAAAATCACCCTTGCGACTTTTGAAAAGTTACATTTTTGCCTTTAATGCATGCTCACTCATGCATGGCTTGACGGATCAATCACATTTTCACACATGAGTTAGCCGATAAGTGTAGAAATACTCCTGCCATATTATTTTGCTACAACTTATTTCATTAAAAAGTTTTGATCGCTTGAAAAGGGGGATAGTTTTTTGTTGTGTGTGTGTTATATCGATGCTCCAAACTGTTCTTGTTTTCTACTAAACCGGACGAGTGGGGGCAATATTTGCAATGACATCAGTCATGAATTTTAAACAAACTCAGGTTTACGGTTTCACTTACTACATGCAGTACCTTTCAAAAGACATTCCTCTTTTCCATCAACCCTCCCTCGCCCCCACCTCCACCACAAACCGAAAATACATAGAAAATAACAAGTATAGGCCCTACAATTTAAAAAAAATAACGTCACAGTTCAATCCTCAAAAAAACAGCTATGTCAAAAATTGATAAGACAGGTGAACGCCTGGTGATGGATCCACATAGGGGCAAGCAGTGAACTATCTGAGCCTTAGAACCCTCTTCAGTTCCACACGTAAGGTTCTGTGTTGCGTTTGTCATGGGACTATTACTGCTCAGTACTTAAGGTTAGTAGAGGCCCAGCCATGTAAGATAAGGCCTCCATTTCTCCGTTTTACAAAATTAAAACTCCGTTTTTCTTTTTTTTCCCGTACTTCCCGTGATACTCAAAATCACGTATAGCCTAAGCCTCTATTTTCTTCCGTTTTACAAAATTTAAAACTGCGTTTTTCAAATTTTTCTATTTTGCGTACTTCCCGTGTTACTCAAAATCAACGTACATAAACACCTCATACTTGCGTAAGTTATCAATTTTAGCTACTGAAGCGCGTCAGCCGACCTTCAGCGTCAACCGTCCCTATCAGATAAACCAAACAGAATCAAAATATATGCTGTAAAATGTAGAACAGCATTTTTTTTTATTTTGAAGAAATTTCATAAAATTTGCATAATATAAATTTTGGAATCTTGCGAGAAGTTTGGAAGCCCCCACCAAGCCCTATCAGATAAAACCAACAGAATCAAAATCCCGGTGTGAAATGCAGAAAGTAGCAAATTTAACATTTTGAGCACACGCAGCGGCGCACAGACACACAGACACACAGACGCCACACACACACAACACCACACACACCACCACACACAGCACCACACACACACACACACACACACACACACACACCACACACACACACACACAACACGACACACAGCACGTACGGAACCCGTTTTATAGTCCCCCTCGTGAACTTCGTTCGGCAGATTATCTCTGTAAATGACATCAAACTTTTTAAGGTCAACTGTCAATACAACTCTAACCTGAATTTGAGCCAATTGCACGTTTTGTTTGCGCAGGCAAAGTCTGCTATAGGATCACATCCTGAGTATATGACCGGAGTAACATTTTGATTTTCATAGGATTTGTGGTGAAGTTTTGTAGGGTATAAGATATGAATTAAATTTAATATAGATGGTGATCACGGCCAGAAATTGGTGGGTGAAGAATGAGAGAGAGAGTGTGTGAAGGGGGGGGGGGGTGTGGGGGGGGGGGGGGGGGGCAGACTAATATCATCGACTGCCTAGCAATTAAATTTTACTCCAGTTTAATCATATCCATCTCATAAACAAATAATCATGACGAAACTGTGTCTTGTATGCGAGTTTTTTGTGTAATAAATGTATAATGATAAACAATCCACATGAATGCATATAAATGAACGTTTTGTTTTATAACAAATTAAAAACAGCATTGCAGTAATGCATATAGTTACATAGTTTTTACAGGTTTTAAAAACGTAAGTATGACGAGAATGAAGGCATTCCAAGATATGACAAAGCATGAGGTGTACAATCACAGTTACAGTAAGTTACAGGCCTGCAAAAATCGAGTAAGTAGGGTCTATACTATATTTCATATGTAAACAACCACTCCTTCATTCAATTCAAGTTATCATTTAATCAAATAAGAAACATCCGCAACAGTTACAGATGGGTGATAATGCTTTTAGTACCATTTTGATTATGAGAGTACATGTACATGCAAAAAATGTATGAATAATTTTTCACTGTTTTCCCATGGTGACTCACTAATACAGTGTATCAGTTTCTACCTATATAATCTACATTAAATGTACACGAGTTTGCTTCATTCCAAATAAGACGAGATCTCTCGTCTTCTCACCTTTCATGAAGGACAAGTTTATATATATTCATGATTTTTTTTCCACCACATTGTTTTCTCACGAATATGCATTTTATCATGGAAACTGTCGCGATGCTTTCATAATCTAATTTACTTGGCCAAATTAAACCGATCTTCTGACTGCCAGGACATATTCCATACTATTTTTTAACTAAAAACCTGTTTTTCTTTATATTCCTGAGAAAGAAATAATTATGGAATTTGAAGTTAAACATAATATGAAAGACATGCATCGAAGTTTAAAGCACAGTTTAGTTTTGGCGATTTCTTTTTATTTGAAAGTTCATGCCCAAAGGTCATATCACACCAATATCAGATTCTGATGTCTTCGTTTTTTTTAAATTAAATTAATGAAAATAATTGGGGGGGGGGGGAGGGGACCCGAGACTTTCGACTTTATCTTACAGTAAGCATCCAAGCGTTAAATAAGTGTTAAGGTTCCGTCAGCACCAAAAA
>JZLH01S0132227.1:97560-108283 GCA_001188425.1 Eucidaris tribuloides
CAATTTCATAATATGAGCTGTTTGTGATAAGTTCGGGCCATAAGTGTCAAAAACATGACGTTGGACCGCGTTATTATTCGACGAGATTTTGTATCCAATCGTCAAAATTAAAGTCAAAGCCAACATCGTGTCACGTCAACAATGATCAATCATTACGAAAAGTCGGCGAAGTGTTCCAGAAGCATGAGGTAATCCGACGTTTTTATTTCGACTGAGTTTGACATCGAATTTTGAATGTCAGGTCACCGATCGTCATAGACTCAACAATGTCACGCAGTTTATGGAAAGTCGGCAATGCTCAGAAAGAAATGTTGCGCCGATGTATGTTTTCGACAAGATTATGATATCCGCAAAATTAACTGTCTAACCAACCACTGTCAACGGTCAACCAGTTATGAATATCGCTGAAGTAAAGAACATTAATTTGTTAGACCGATCGTTATCATTTCGACCTGGTTATGATACGTGAAATTAATGGTCGGGCCAACATCGCACCAACATCAACAATGCGGCGTCGTGAAAAGTCGCCAAATGCTCAAAAGATGATGTTGCCAATTATTTCGACTATAGATTAATGATACTCCAAATTGATGTCAAGCCAACATCGAGATAACATCACAATATCACCAATTATGAAAATTCGGAAATTTTGTGTTTTCCGATGTAAGACACGAACACGCAAATATCAAGATAAACTAGTAGGCATATAGATTGATTTGTCATATTCTTTAACTGGTTTTAATCAGAGTAGCAAAACTAATTAGGCAAAGTTAAAAGGTTTGAAATATATCAATTCATTCCGGTCTAATCTGCTGTCTAAATCAATCAACAAGTATGCACAGGGGCATTTTGCACACGTAGACGCATTAAACGGGACCAAAGTTCCCCCCCCCCCCCCCCACCTGACGTTGAATAAAACAGAAAAGTGAGAGAAACTAGGCCTATTAATGAAGTTTGGCAAAAATCGCAACTAAGATAGGCCAACAGTTTTAAAGTTTCAAAAGTTTTAATTTGTGGCGTCACATGCGAGCAGATCCCCATATAACTTATCAGTAATCAGATTCCATAAATAAGTCATTAAATGGCTCATGATACTTATTGTTTTCCGCATAGAAATATATTTGAAATATTGTTTGAGTTAGCATAAGCCTATTGAATGTATGCTACAGTAAGGCCTACAATTTTCTTAGACAATGGCACTTCATGGAATTTATACTATATGACAAATAGCTGTTCGGCGTCATATGTTGAGTCACAAATTCAAAACTTAAAAATACATAGGCCGAAGTCTGTTATTCTTGATGGATTTTCGCTCAAACCTTCATTTACATGTTTCTCGCATTTTCTGCCTTTAATAAAACAGACTTGACTGTTCAGGTGGACTTTCCGCTTTAAATCGGCATGACCACGTGATATAGGGGGTAAGTGCGAAAAATTTGAGACATTCAAACCACCGCCCCAAATAAAACGCTCATTTGCCACAGTGGTGTTTTGAGAAACACCCTAAACCGCTTCGTACTTGCCTATGGTCCATTTCACAAAACAATATAGTGTTAAACCTCGTGTTATAGTTAAATCAAATCGTCTCCAGCGGGTTTAAGAGAGGGTCAGATCTGGCTCTATAATCTCGTAGAACTCATAGTCGCCCCTGACGCCCCCCCCACCCGCCTGGAATCCACGCGTATGGTCAGCCCTCCCCTGTTATCAACTGACGCACCCCCTTTGAAAAATTTCCTAGAGCTGCTAATAGATTTAACACGTGGGCGATTCCGTTCGCGGTTCACGATTAAAATTAATTTTCGAATTATTTAAACGACAGACACGTCGGGTTTTTTTTTTTCTCTCTCTTTGGAGTTTCACAGTTTTTTCCAACCGCTCGCTCGGCTTGGAATTTTCCTTTAGTTTCTTATGGCATGCATGCAAACATATTCTTGCATAACTAATAAACACAAACAATGAACAAAAACTGCCAACCAAACTCGAAATTTCAGTACCCTATCGTACGCTTGGCGTATACATTTTCGGTGGAGTGACTGCATGGGTTGTTAATTCTCCAGAATGGAGTTGACCGCACGCGTAACGCTACTGTATGTAGAGGTGTTTTAAAATGTCAAGAAGAAAACGTGGGGTAAATTTTTAGTAAACTATTTGTTTGACTTTCACGACACTACCGCCGTGTATACCTGAATCAGGGGCAGCTCCACAGCGGGCGGGGGGGGGGGAGAGAGGGGTTGAGGGATGGCCAGTCACCCTATGTTTTAAACATATGTAATTAAGATAGAGAGAGTCATAAAATAGGCTCATAAAATCACTAGAACAATTCATGCGTTAGGGGTCAGCCCCTCGCTTCTCCCTCCGTGAAATTTATGTATATGGGGAACCGGGGTAATATGGCACCCATGGCAATATCCCCCCCCGTTTATCTTTGATTGAAAGGAGTGATCATTTTATTGTGTGTTTTTTGAAGAAAGAAAAATAATCATCCAAACAACTGTAAATTGCAGGTGATCAACGGAGGCAGTGTCGTGCAAAGTCAATAAAAAATATTTTAATTCATTTTTTTTCTGAGGCTTGGTCTAGAGATTGTACCATGCAAATATAACAATATATCAGTACACGTATCAAATACCACTTACATCTAATTATCAACAGCTGGATACTTTGTGTATGTGTGATCTGGGGTAATATGGACACCCTAGAGTATTCATGGTGTATGTCTCATTTGGAATCTTTATGGACGGGGCAATATAGTCGCCTCATGGACCCTATTGCCTGTCGCTGTTGTAATGAAGAGGGGTCGCATATACCCACGCTGGGGTAATCATGACGTGAGGGGCAGCCTTGCAAAATGGTTTTTGGTGCATGAAGCCTATTTTTTATTGTGGTTAAAAAGCGAAATGATGTCTGTGTGTATATACCACGCATGGATTCAAATTCTTGTCAACTGATAATGAACGACGGTCTTAAGAAAGAGTGAGAATATGATGGTGCTGGGAATCATGGATCGGTTACTTAAGGTGGGTCCTAGTATTACTCGCCGGCTTTCCTCGCTAGTGTGTAGTAGGGGTGTGGTTCGAGAAATAAGTTATATTCAACGATTAGGAGGCGAGGCAGGTGGGGTGCAGTGGAGGCTAGCATGATTCCGCCGCATGCTACGCAGTGTCTGTCTGAGTGACGCGGTGCTAAAGAAGTCGAAGGCCGCTGAAAAAATTGGCAGTTTCGAAACGGATCATTGGAAGTGGCTTTAATAAAAATGAAGAAGGAGCGATGGGGCGCAAGGCGGTTGTGCCGCGCGTGAGAGCGGCGTGCAGAGCGTGAGCGGGGTTGAGGAATGAGGTCTGCGTTGGCCGGAGGTGGTGTGTGAGTCGCGAGATGAGTTGAGTGCGGGGAGGGGCGCGAGGTGAGGAGCGGATAGACTGTGCGCAGTGCGTGTGGTGGTGGAGGAGGAGGTGTGGGGTGGCCAGTGGGGGGGGAGGGACAGCTTGGGGCAGGTAGTGGGGTGGCGATAGCAGGAGAGGTTGAGGGAGTTGTGGTGAAGAGCGGCTGGCCAGGGGCAGTTGTGAAGCGTCTTTAATTAGCGGGAGGGCGCGGGGCTGCAGGAGAGTGCGGAGGGAGCAGGGAGGGGTGAGGGTGCGTGAGGTGTGCGTGTGAGTGAGGTTGAGAGTGGGGTGAGAGCGCGTAGGTACATGTTGTTCTCTGAAAACTTGGCGTAGTAGGGAGGGGGGGAGGTTATGTGGTGATTTTTATAACCAAAGTATCCAAAGAGGTGCGGCGAGAGAGGCGTGGGAGGGGGGCATAGGTAGGGAGGAGGGTGTTTTCTTCCATAGGGCTGCGTGCGGATGCCCCACAGATCGCCATCAATTAAGTGGTCACTCATCTATTAGTTCGGATTTTTTTTGGCAGGAGTAGCTTGTATGTGTTATTGATTCTATATTGCATTTAATTTGAGTCAGAATATAGGCCCTCTTTGCATCAGTGAGAGAGATGTGTGGAGCAGGAGGTGAGAGTGGTTATGTGATGGTGGAGGGGGAATGAGGGAGAGAGTCTTCAAGCAGTGTAGTATAAGGTGTGTTTATGTGAAGTTGAATAATGACGGCAGCAGCCCACTTGTGGTATAGTGGTGTGCGGAGGAGTGGGGGCCGTGGCGAGTCAATCAGCTGGGGCATGCAGCGGCCAGGTCCAGTCGAATGTTACAAGGGGTAGCGGAAACGTTTGGAGCGGAAGGTAGGAGGCGGGGCGGCGGTTAAGCGTTGCAAGCGGTGAGCGTGGAATGTTGATTAGTATGGAGGGCGCGTTGAATTAACTAGGAGTTGTCGATTAAGCGATCTATCATCAACAGAGGTGTGAGTGTGTGTGTGTGGTGTGTGTGTGTTGTGTGTGTGTGTGTGTGTGTGTGTGTTGTGTGTGTGTGTGTGGTGTGTGTGTGTGGTGGGTGTGGTGGTGTGTTGTGTTGTGTGGTGGTGTGGTGTGTGTGTGTTGTGTGGTGGTGTGTTTTATGAACCAGAATGGCGAGTACGAGTTAAGTAGAGGTTGTATATGAACGAGGAAGTAGGGTAAATTATACACATGATCCGATAAATTACGAAGTGTGATAGTAAGGTTGTTAGAGCGCGAAGTGAGTGGTTATTCAGGGAGGGTGTGATGTGTATGTAAGAGTCATGTACCCAGTGTGCCCAATACGAGCTATGAAACGGTAGATGTGATATTGAGCGAAGATTTGGGGTTAGTGTGGCAAATACAGCTGGGTATGACACATACGCTACTTGCTCGCCATAGGTCCCATACCACCTCGTGAGCCATGTCTACTTCAGCTGTCGTCCCCTCCCCCCGCCCCCCGCCCATAAACAATGACACAGTACCCTACTTTCACTGATACAACTTCGTACTAAGTAGCTCGTATGGACACTGCTGGTATATTCTTTCGGCTCAGTCAGCAACCTCGTATAGCTCGGGGTATTTGATACCGAGGGGAGGAGGCCGACATACACATACAGTGACCTATTTCCTCATACAGGGAGCGGGGGGGGTGCTAGCGTGTCGACGGGGAGAGAGGGGTTAGGTTGCATGGTTGCGACGTCAAAGAACATCTAAATGAAGTGAGGAACAGGGGGGCGTGAGAATGCGAGTAGTGGGGAGGGAGTGTGGGAAGATGAGTGATGAGAGAGAGGGGAGGAGGGCGACGGGGGTTTTCTCATTTCGATTACTTTGTATAATTATTTGAGCTTATTGTTAAATAATTTGGACTTGTTTATATACTCATCCCTTTTTCAAATGACTTTGCTGAAGCTTTTCAATATAATATTCTTTGACTTTCAATAACCGTACATCGTGCCGTTCCATAAATTGTCGCGATCTGCTATGCTTGTTAGTCCTATTATGTCGCTTGCGTCTTTGTAATTGAAAAGTTTACTCGAAACGCGCATTGTTTTACAACGAGCCGAGTACAGTCATTTCACTTTTTTTTTTCAGTCGTGATGCTATAACGCGCTCGTGTAAGGCAATATCCAATCAATGTTATTTCGTGCACCTTTTGTTTTGTTCTTTTATAATACGATAGCAATTTTATTCATTTTGCATGGAAAAATTTCAATACGATATTGATCCATTATGCAATCTTTAATCTTTTTTGGTGAAAAGAATGATGAAAAATAATCCATTCGAATAATAATTCTAAAACAAACATTATTCCTTTCAACTAACTTTTCAATCTTGGTTTTTATTTAACATTTTGTTTAATGTATATTTTTTATTCCTGCTCCATTTTAATTTTGATCACTAAATATGAAGGGATAATTATATCTCTTTTTCAAGTTATAGTGACTCTTTGATTCCATTATTTAAATCCCATTCGGTCTTAAGTTAAGCGTAATCATATCGTATGTATTGCTTGAAAGTATTGGCAATTTCGGTCTTAATTTATGTGGGTGTAGAAATTTCTTTCGCTTTACTGATTGCCGGTGCTACGTGTTCTGTCTCGCTCAGTACAGCGCCTATTTGACTCAATGTGCGCGCTGTCGCATCACCGGCGCTGAGTGTCATGCAACGCGTGGTGCGCAATACGTCATCACCGAACTCATATGGATAAGTTTAAGCCATGAATGTTGCAAATTTGGTGAAGCGGCCGGTTTTGTTTACTCAAGCCGTGCACGGTGTGCGGTCATCCGTAGCCCATTCGAATACTGCTGCAAAGAGCTCGCGCGAATGCGGAAATGGCAAAAATGAAAAACTGCCTCTGATTTTCATGCGATAAAAACGCCGCTAAGTTCCTGCTAACCAATCACAATAAATTTTATATTTAGTCGAGAGCTTGTATATTGTAAATGTTTTGGCAATGCGGGGTGGAGCGATTAGAACCAATACAACGAAACAGGGCACGTTTATATTCTGCAATGTCGGTCAAACCTGACGGTTTGTATGCCAATCCGCACAGACTATCTTGAATAAGTTGGGATGATTTGAAGTGGGCTAAAGTTAAGCCTAAAGAACGCCCTAATTTCTGGTTGCATATTGTTTCTGAAGTATATTCATTGAAAAGGTGAATATTCAGCTTTCATTTGCAGGGCGATGAGGTTTCAATACCTCATCGAGTTTTATTTGTACGCGATTCTTTGATGACAGGGGGATTTTACTCGAATTTCACTGTGTAGGGATTAGTGCGGCGCTCCAAGCAAATGCAACAAACTTTTCATACGATGAGAAAATTATGCATGATTTCATGCTAAAAATTACTACCGTTTTCCCACTCGACGAATAAATCATGATTGGTAATATGTACTTAATGCTGAAAATGTCTAGTTCACAAACCGTCGCGAAGATTTTTTATATACACGCTCCAGTAATATTTGACGGGCCATTGAGTGTGTCAACACCCCCAAAGTGGGGAAAATGACACAATCCCTATTGACAATCTGAAAAAAGGAAAATTTTATAAGTCAAAATTACTAGTTCCTCTATGGATAACTGTGAAATTGATAGACTATAAGCAAAACATTTAAAACTTTTCAAAAGCCGCCGAAACTTTTGGGAAACTTCCCTATTTAGAATCACGGCCGGAACATCAAAAAGCGCCGTTCTTGATGTTCATTTCCCGTTTAAACGGATTCCACGGGCTGCGCCGAGGAGATGCGCGTAACTTTTTTCAATATGAGGTTAATGGAGAATGCAACTTAAACTCTTAGATCCAGTGTGGTACATACACGTAAACTCCAACATATGACATTAAAAAATTTGAATTATAACCATTTTTTTTCCAGGGATGTGCAACAGTGCTACCACAAAGTGATTTTGTCCTGATTTGTGTGTGGATTTTCCACAGACAATTTAACTCTTGGCCCTACTTTAGTTCATAACTTTTTCATTGCCCAGCAGCAGCAGTGTATAATACAGTGCACTCTCGTTATAAAGAAGTCCTTGGGACCCATGAAAATATTTCTTTATAATGAAATTTCTTTATATCAGGGTTGCAAAAACAATAGAATACAAAGGAAATCTAAGACATGGGACCAGAGAATTTACTTCTTTATAATGAAATTTTGTTATATCAGTGTTCTTTATAACGAGAGTGCACTGTACTTACGTCACCATCTAGCAGAGGTGTACATGTAGATACAAAGTGGAGCATTTTATTTTGGAAAGTGCAATCAGTACATACTGAACTATTCAGACTTGCATAACATCATTCACTCAAATCATTCAAGCATCCACTTGGCACAAACTGTTGCCTAAATGTTTGTTTATCCAAAAATGATGTACTATACTATGAGAAAATAAAAATACTATATCAATGAGTTTTGTACTTCATATTCTGTACAGTTGCAAAGTTGGTTCTCCATAACTGCTTGTTATCAGGTATATATCAAATTTCTCTTTAATTCAAGGGGTCTTTCTCCTGAAATTAACTGATCTACCCACATTGTGACAAAAATTAATGTGACCATTTCCCTGATTTCTGAAAGATTTGGTAGCTCTGAATTCATACAAAAATATCTATTCTTATGTACGTGCATGCATATGTATGTGTGTGTGTGTGTGTGTGTGTGTGTGTGTGTGTGTGTGTGTGTGTGTGTGTGTGTGTGTGTGTGTGTAGTCCACCCATAGAGTTGGATTATAAATAATCCAACTCTGTGAGTTCACCACAGTGCCATAAATACGAGTTAAAGATTGTGCCAGGGATTTGCAAGTCCATTTCTTCCCTTCATTAGGTTCATTATCAATACCAAACGGTAGTTTAGTACTTACACATGGTGTGTTGAAAGTTTGAGATCCATATACGTCATGAATTTGTTGTTTTATGAGAAAAACTAATAACGACATGTTACCAGATTGACATTCTTTCCGTGAGTTTTAATTTTGCTCAAATTGCGAATCGCGGTTATGTAAACCGTCGCAAGACCCGCGGAGCGCACTGATTGGTTAAACGGCTAACCTCCGCGTGACCTTTGGCTAACGGCTGATCGGACAATTTTGGAACGGCACATGCACGTTTGACGTCACAGATTTTTTGAAAAGGCTTCTGAGTCATTTGAAAAAGGATGAAGTTTAACCGTCCAGATTTTCACCAAAGCTCAAAATGAATAACCCAATCTTTAAGTGAAGTAGAAGTTGTATGAGCGAAAATAGGGTATGTATGTGTATGTTGGCTATACCAGGGGGTCATAAATACGAGCTATAGAGGTTGTATGAGCGAAAGTAGGGTATGTTATGTGTGGCATACCAGAGTGTGTCATACGAGCTAAAGTAGAAGTTGTATGAGTGAAAGTAGGGTATGTGTATGTTATGGGGGGGGGGACCGAGCAGAAGTAGACATGGTAGAGGATAGAGGTTGTATGGGGCTATGGGCGAATGTGTATACCCAGAGTGTATTTGCCCACATACCCTAATTTCGCTCATACTACCTCTACGTTATAGCTCGTATTTGGGCACACTGGTACATGACTTG
The DNA here is from genome assembly GCA_001188425.1 of Eucidaris tribuloides. NCBI lineage: Eukaryota > Metazoa > Echinodermata > Echinoidea > Cidaroida > Cidaridae > Eucidaris > Eucidaris tribuloides. The sequence goes on from JZLH01S0132227.1 coordinate 106,499, forward strand.
TATAACATACACATACACCTCCCTGCATACACTACTTTCGCTCAAACAACCTCTACTTTAGCTCGTATTTACGACACACTGGTATCTTCCACAGCTGTATTTTCACACAATAAAATAATAATCATAAATAAAATAAAATAATAATAATAAATATTAAATAAATAAATAATTATAATAAGAATAAATAAAATGAATAATATTAAAAATAAAATATAATAATAAAAATATAATAATAAGAATAATAATAATAAAAAAAAAGATAATAATTAATAAATGTAATCCTTTTAATAGCCAGCTTGTTTGAAAAATGGTCAAATTGGACCATGCATTGCCCTCTAAAAAATGCCCCCTAGAATCAAAACGCCCTTACTCAAAATTCAATGAATCTTTGGTATCATTTTGAAAAAAATGGGTTCAAACCAAACGAAATTAAAAAATTAAGTGACATTTTGCCGAATAAATTGAAGAAATTAGCGATCATACCCCGTAGCAATTCTTCTGGGCCACCCTGTATTAGCTTACCGCTTAACTTTCGGGTTAATACGACCCTCTACTTTAGGTCGTATCGTATGCCATTTTGGTGTAAACACACACACCACACACACAACACCCACACCCACACACACACAGCACACACACAACACACATCACACACACCCTACTAGGTAGAAAGATCCGCTTAAGAAACATCTATAAAGTTTAGCGCCCCCATCCATTCACAAATTACGTCACGTTGAAGTTAACGCGCCCACGACCTCTACTCCCTCAAACGTTTGCTACTTCTTGTAAACGATGGACCCTGCACGTGCATGCCCAGCTGATTGACCTCGCTCCACGTCAAATCACTGAAGCACTATATCCGAAGTGGGGTATTGCCCGTATATTAATTCACCATAAAAACACCGTATACTACTAGCTTTGAAAAGACACCCCTCTTCCGATCAATAATAACTTACAAATAAATGCAAATATAAGAAAGAAAACATAAAGTAATTCCGAAAAAAAATCGAAAATAATAATTGAGTGACCATTAATTGATGGGATCTGTGGGGCAGGCACGCAGTATAGGAGAAAACCCTCTCTAGCAAGTTTTTGATACTTGGTATAAAAAGCAACATCAGACCTTTATAAGCCAGTTTTAAGAGAAAATGTAAAATAGAGTATACACAAAACTTAAATATAGCGAAAAAAACTATTTATGACTTACAATTTGGACAATTTAAGCGGCCTCCGTAATTAAAGAACGCTTTACACGTGGAAGAAACCCGTGACTAAAAGGTTGAACTACTGCACATCTGACATGGTGTGAATGGACAAAATAAACACCTCCCAGAACACAAAATATGGACAAGTTGTAATCTGGTCAACTATGCAATATCAGATACAATGATGGGCAACAGAATATTTCCTCTAACCGATACGAAAATTATGCCAAACCATCAGCATCCATGGGGAAAAAGCTGGAAATGGTTAAATTTTCACTTTTTTAGCCACTTAATGAATCGTTTGAACGCAATTTGTTTTCAGGCTTTATTTTTTAGAACCGTAATCAGAGACACTGGTAGCATGGGGACATGTAGCTCAAAAGAAATTTTTAAACTGGAAAACAATGCATGCTTTTAAATGTGAATACATAATATTTTCGAAACATATAGGGAAAGCGGAGGTAAAATAGTGGACCCTTAAGAAGACATGAAATTCCCCATAGAAATCTTTTCATTTTTTTAAAGACATTCATTATCAGTTGAAAACAAGATTGAAATCTGTAGAATATAAAAATAGACA
>JZLH01S0132249.1:5091-31410 GCA_001188425.1 Eucidaris tribuloides
ATTCCTGCCAAGTTTGGGCCAAATCAAATCATGCATTTGGAAGAAGAAGCTGAAAATGTCTAAAAGTTTACGAACGACGCACGACGAACGACGGACGACGGACAAAAAGCGATCGCAATAGCTCACTTGAGCCTTTGGCTCAGGTGAGCTAATAAAAACCTCCATTCCTCCACAATACGGAAAATGGAAAAAAAAACCCCACAGAAATGGGAAGTTTAACACGGAAAATGGGAAATCATGTAAAACTGAAGTAATAACCTTAAAATTGGTAAAATCATTCCTTAACTAAATAATACCATTACCAAGCATGAGAGTAACTTAAATCACCCTAGCCAACACCCCTCTGTGGGCCCCTCTGCTGGCTATCTTTCCATTATCATGACTATGGCAAGTCCATTTCACTGGGGCTGAGCTGTAATCATTAAGTATTAGGTGATATATGGTGTTTATATGCATGATTATGAGTAACACAGAAAATCAGACAAAATAGAAAATTTGAAAAATGGAATTTTGATTTTGTAAAACATAAATATCAAGTTATTTCTCCTACTTATAATGACTACCCACTTGTTCAGTGAATGTATGAGTCAGTCTGAACGAAAATAGCAACAAATACAACTTATTCTCACTGTAACTAGTAATTCAAGAGTTTATATTGCGAGAAGTGAAGTTATTCTACTCTTTTGTGGGTAATCTAAACGCCTTCATATTGCATATGTAAACCATCAAAGTTTATTGTAAATACATCAAACTTGTTTCTTCCTAAAATGTAAATGCAAATAAAACCACCCGAAGTACCCGTACCCATTAAAAATCAGATTATATTGTGACACAGTAAAAATATTTATCATACTACTTAACAAACTAAGTCAGGTGGTGTTCAAACATAAAAAAAAGTATTTTATACAATAATGTTCTCTCAATTCATTTTTGTCTTGCAGGCAATGATAAGAGGTGACTTGGAAATATTAAAAGACTGGTGTTATGAAGCTGTAAGTATTATCAGTTGTTAAACACAATTTTAAGGAGAACTTTCCCCAGATATTAATGTGGAGCCAGCGAATCTATAACATTTTTTAGACATCCAACATTGAACAAATATAATTGAGCCATTGGAGAAATTCAATTGTTTAAAAATGTCCAAAAATCTGTTTGACACCCTGCAATTCTGCACAAGTCTGTGATATTACATCTGAACAACTGACAGTTGACTTTGAATATATAATTTATTTTGGAATTTTCATCAATATCCATGTTCTCCCAAATATATGTATTCACCATATCCACATAAATATGTATAGTGTGGATGAAAATTATAACGTCATGAAGTTTGATAGGGTTGGCCTATCTGGATTTGAAATTTAAGGTCTATCAAGCAGTTACTCTACATGCCATATGTTTTTGTGATTTTGCATCAATTCACAATTAGTATAAGTGCATGTATATCAGGAAGTGAAAATTGTGGTGGTTTGGTTGCATTATTTGCGAAAATTAAACCACATGAAACATTCAGCGTATACAGTAGTGGTCAAGACCTTGGACTGAGATGGACACAGTTATAATAGCGGTAATTGAATCACCCAGGTCAAATTTAATGTGCTTTTGTCGTATTCAAGCCAATGAATTGATCTTGAAACACATTTGCCACTAACAATTTGGCATTTGCAGTCATACACTGTCAATTTCAGCTTTCCCTTTGAGCCAGAATCCAAGTTACTGTTATTGGTCATAACTAGCAGTAATTTGAAGTAAAAAAAAAAACATCTGTCCTCTTTCTCATTTCAGCCTTTCAACCAGCTTGCCACACCAATCAAACAAGCCACAGCCATGGGATATAAATTCGACTCCAAAGTTCTAGATGTTGACAGTGTCGATGTAAGTAAAATACACGCCTAAGTGTCAATATGAGTGTCAATCTTAATCCTCCTGTTAAAATGTTATAAAGTAAATGATTTGTAACAAATCAAATGAAATTGTATACATTTGATGTATATAAATAAGTGACAATTGTTGCATGACAGGGGGAAGGGGGTTCAGTGGTGCAGCCGAGCAGCCCAAAACTTTTTACATATTATATTTTTGGTGATATTCCATCAGAGCAGAGATTTCCAGAGGATGTTGGACTGTCCTTATAGTTGTGGTTTTTTTTTTTTTTTGTAGGATTGTCCCTTTTGTTTATGCTTTACTTGCAGCTTTGCCTACTATGCGAAAGCAAATTATAAAATAGGTATTCCAAGCAGAGAGATCGAATAAGGGGTGGGGTTGAAACTGGCACCTGTGTCTGTTTTTAATCTTGTCCAGGGTTGTCTCCACGGCAGGCAACCCTGGGTGGAGCTACCCAGCTCTCAGAATCTCCGCTCAGTACTCGCGGTAAATTTCAGCCTTGTCACCCAGCACAAATTTCTAACCCCCACTGAATAAAGCCGGCGTTGAGGGGCATAGCTCCCCTCGTTTCGCTCGTTATGCTTCACAATCACTTTTTTCCCGGTTCTAAAATCACTTGGGTGACAACACTGATCTTGTCCTTCCTCAAATTTTAGTGAGAGTTGGGGGGGGGGGGAGGGGGGAAACTGTTGTTAAAAGGGTTATTTTTCATGGACGGGTGATGTACCCGCTCACAGTGAAAACTATCAAAATCACGAAAATCAGGAACAAACGGTATACTTTCAATGGAAGGCCTCTTGAAAAGGGTATCTTTTCAAATTTGAATACTTGTTTGGGGTATTCTAAGAGTGAAGGATGATTACTTGTTTAGGGTCCATTTTGAAAGTCTATACACATGCATGATGTCCTCGCAATGGACAGTTGGGGGGGGGGGAAGGAGGGACAAGTGACCAGGGACTGGTTGTAGGATCTCTGGAACCGAGGACCAGTCTCTGCTCCTTGAACTTTTCCAGGTTGACAGTTCCATACTAGTGACATCATACTTGACATTCTTCACCATGTTCTTCCTTGCAGCTGTCTATGGGTAAAATGATGGAGCAGGGACCTGTCTTGGTCATCACCTTCCTGGCTCAACAGATCATGGCCGTCCGCAACATGAAGGGAGAAGTGGTCGAGGGAGATACCGTAAGTTGGCATTACTTGACACCATACCTTCTTTGAACAAGTCTTTCCCTACATATTCATCATTTGTACTCCCACACACAGAAGATTGCAAATGTTTTTGTCAAATTTTCATATGCATTAATTGAATGAAGTTATCTAAATAGTGCACATTATTTATTTTTTTTACATGCAAATTTTAGCATTTGTCTTATTTCCAGTCTGTGGAGTAAAGATGTTGTACAGTAGTTGTTCAAAACATACTGTTGCTTTGTGCTGCTTATAAAATTAGTGTTTTGAACCAGTGGTGTTATATTTTTCTATTGACATCCATGGTTTTATAAATGGTTGCATTTCTGTTAAAGCTGTTAAACTGAGGTGAGAGTTGTGTATTAGTTTATACACAGTCACAAAATAAAACGGATTTTGTTTCCTTTAATGCAAGTTTAGAATGTTACCCAAACCAATTAATTCAATTAAACTGATGAAAGACAAATAAACACACACAAAAATAATTTTTCAGTTTCTCAACTAGGTCATGCTTCTCAATAATTACAATTTCAATGTTATTTGTTACAAGCAATATACAGTGCACTCTCATTATAAAAAACACAAAGTTCCAGTTGTCAAAATTTCTTTGTTTTGTTTTTCTAGTGTTGAGGAATTTGTTATGACAAGAACCTATTTATAACTGATTGCTGCCCTATGTTTCCTTGCTAAACATGTATTATTTATGTGTTTACAAAGAGGGGAATAATGCTCCCATTATTGTTGATATTTTGTTTTCCTCTTTTGCTTACAGGACAAAGTTATGAGGGTCACATACGTCTGGGTTCTGTGTCGCGACCAGGAGATCTTGGATCCAAGGGCAGCGTGGCGTCTTCTAGATATGTCTGCAAATTCTGCCGAACAATGGGTTTAACCCCAGACTCACCCTTAGTACTAATAGTAGTGGTAATCACAATACCTCAGAATTTCAAATGCCCCCAGCCCCACAATAAACTTTTATTGTGAGCAGTATTATACCATTGACACATTGGAGATCATCTGATTTCAATATAACATGCAGCCTCCATAGAGTCCAGCCCGAGATATCTCATTCTAAGTTTCCACTGGGTTAATGATTCAGAATGGCCTTTGACATTAACAACACTTTGATATTATGTCTATGAATATTTGTCTATATTTTGGTTAAAGAACTGCAGCACACCCATATGAAAATTATTTATATCTGCCAATGTAAATTAACGAAGTGAAATACTGGCATAATCCATCTACTCCAAATTTATCACTTTCCCCATTAGTTTGGAATTATGAAGCTTAATGATGCAGCTAAAGAAGGCTATTACAGTGCCCTCTCGTCATAATGAACACCGTTATAACAAAATCTCATTATAACAAAGTAATTTTTCTGGTCCCACGACCCAAGTGTAAAAAATGCTTTGTTTCTTTCTTACTGCTTTTGCAACCCTGATAAACCAATATTTCTTAATAATAAAGTAATTTTTCTGGTCCCAAGCAATTTGTTATAATGAGAGTCTACAAAATGAAATTTGTATTCATCAAAAAGTCATCTGGCCCAACTATTTTAAGCTTGTAGATTTAATTTGTCTTGTCCTGGAGATGAACATCAAATATGATAAGATCATGTCGCTAGAGTACTATGTTGACAACACCCTTAAAAAATATTTAATATTTGGATGGTATTAAATATGCAGTAGAAGTGTTTAACTCAATTTCTCTCGTAACAAATCAGTTTATTGAGTTGATCAAGTACAGTAGCAATGTACAACCATCCAGATTGACTTATCTGAATGGTATGCATGAACGTGTACCAATGGTGTGTTGACATTAAATTCTACTGGCATGAAGTGTCATTTCATGTAACTGACTATTTTCATACCAATTTTAGTTTTATGATAAGTCTTCTCAACTGATGGGCTGTGAAGTCAACCACGAGAAAAAAATGTGTCTGATTTTGCATGAAACTGGAATTCAGGTGTACTCTTATGGGTTCATAATTATCATAGTCATTACAACTTGCAGTGGCACAACACATTTAACAATCTCACAGTTCATTCATTCTTTTCTGAAAGATTTTTCGGAAAGTGGACCTCAACAGATTTGTAGCAGTCAAAGTGGGCCTTGAGTGAAAAACAGGTTGAGAAACACTTTTCTGAAGGAAGCCTTTAAAGTGATTGGCTAACATTGTGGAGCTTCAATTTAAAAAATTGTCAAATTTTGATATCTGAACTACATAGTAATGTTCATATGGACTAATAAACATCCTAGAATAAAAAAGTTTTGAAAGTTGCACTGCCAATGGCAAGTTATGCATGAATAAACAAAACTCCGGGTGAGTTTAAATAGCCTAGGTGTACACACAGTAAGTCTATGGGAGAAAATGGGCAGGTGAATCTGATCAACTTACGATTTTCACTTTTTTAAAGCAATAAATAATCATTTTGAAATACAATTTTTTTCAGGGCATCATTTTTAGACCTTATCAAAGACAATGGTAGCATGGGGAATCATGTAGCTCAGATTTTTTTCAACTGTGGTAAATGTTAGCCAATGCCTTTAATGACCAATGCCTTGATAAACCTTGGTCAAGTGCTGGACCAGTTATCTGTTTGTCAGAAGGAATATTCATTTTGAAAATGGACTTGATCTTAGATGTTGGAATACATTAATGAAATTACCCTATTGAACAGACAGAAATTCTGCTTGAAGGGAGAAGGAGCCAGCAACTAACAGGCATAAGTTAAGAAAAAAAATGACATTGTGAGTATTGTTAGAATTATGGTATGGTGATAAGTATAAGTATGGTGATAAAGACAGCCTAAATAAGGGGTACATGTACTGTGTGATACTCACCCTCAGCAAGGCCCTATAAATTAGTTAAAGACACTACCGGTATATAACACTGTGGAAGACCCGTTTAAAAAATTGTCGAACTTTGCTATCTGACATATCTGACAGTTTTTGAATGGACAAATAAACACCCTAGAACACAAAAGTTTGGACAGTTATGCTGTCACTAGTACAATATGTGCAGATACAAATTGGCACATGAATTTTATATCGGGCGATAGGAAATTCTGCAACACAGTAGTCTATGGAGAAAAGCTGGAATGGTCTCTCAATGATTTTCACTTTTTTAAAGCACTTAATGATTGTTTTACACCGCAATTTTTTCAGAGCTTCATTTTTAGACTGTATCAAAGACACCAGTAGCATGGGGAATCATGTAGCTCAGATTTTTTAAACTGGAAACATTTTTATACAGTGCCTTTAATTTTTGTTTATTTCACGTTTTTGCAAGTTTTATCCCGGGATAAAACTTGCAGAAACAGCTATAGGGGTAGGAGCTTATCGATTCAAACATTGCATACATTACTACGGTGCGGCTAGCACACGTCGGGTGGCATGCATCGGTCATGCATGGTCAGCTCCAGACCTATGCACGTGTGATTTGATTGGTTGGCAAGAACTCAAATTTTTTCTTAACTTATGCCTGTTAGTTGCTGGCTCCTTCTCCCTTTAAGTCTATTTGTGCATGTTTGACCAATTTCTTGTTGTTACTGCTCATACATAACCAATACATCAAACTTTTGGTTTCAGAGTGGGAAACTTTGTTGATTGTTGATTATATCCACTGTGTCAGTTTCATTTTGCATTACTGTTCTTTTATAAACAAAAGAGTTTTTTAAATGAAAAGCATTTTGGAAGTGAACACCAAAATCCCAACGTACTGGAGATCTTGTGTTTTCAGCAGTTCTGTATGACATACAAATTCAGCCAATTAACATTACATTATAACCTGACCTGTGACATGTGAGAGCCATCTGTATCCATTGTTTATGTACACAGAACTTATTTGAATGTATGAGTTCATTGTGCGACAAGCAGATTATTAGTCCATAATTCATGATGAAATTGCCCCAACAAGTTTAAATTTTAATGCATTTGACTTGAGGTGTCCATATGTTTATAATTAAATTATTACACACAGATGCTTGTTAATTTGTTGTTCGTGGACTTGTGTTATTTTTTAACATAAATATTGTTATGGGGTTGTTTGGCTACAAATGACCTGTTGGAAATATAAAATACAATGAGGGCACCATTCTTGAATTTGATTCTTATTGAATTATTTTAAATAAGTTATCTGTGTTAGGTTAAGTTCTTTTTTTTTTTATTGTATACAGCTTATAAAAAGAATAGATGAATGCCCCAAATAAGAATTTGTAACAAATTCAACTGCTGCAGATATATTAGACAAATTTACAAAGAGTAAATAAATAATGAATTTATTATGTACATAAAATTATGCATTCCTGTGTTTAACTTCAAATTCAGTGAGTGCAGGTGATGTTGACCTCTTGGGGACGGGCTTGTACAGAAGCCCAGTACATCTCTCACTCAGGAGACAAAATGCTTACACAGACGCCCCCAAAATATGCCAACCCTTTCATATAAAGTGAGCTTGTAGTGCCTACAAACAGTTGCATCCCACTAAGTACACATTTTAACCATTGAAAATGTAGAAACTCGTCTCTGTTTGTGAGATTTACTGGATTTTACAAGTCTGCCGTTCCCAAGGGGCAATAAAATGGAAAGTGTGATATGTGAACATATGTGAATTATTTGATTTGAGAGTGACACTAGATGATTCTATGTTTGAATGAGTATCTGATAAACCAAGCATCAACACCTCATCTCATGCCCTGCTCATATTTCAAAGAAAAGATCAGAAGATCAAACATTTGATCTTAAATGGAAGGGGCAGGATTGGAAGTAGTCCTCAATTTAGGACACAATGCTCCTGGGATCAAGGATATTGTTGACAGTTTCTGTTGTATACAATTCCTCTTTGCCGTACAATTTTCAGAAGATGTGACGGTTACATTTTTTTTGTGCAGCTTTCTCAGGTATCAATTGAATCCGTGAATTCACAAAGGCCCAAGTTCACATTGTCCACAATGTGGACTTGGGCCCTTTGTGAATTCACAGATTCAATTTCTAGCTGGAGATCAATTCTATACTGGTAAATTAATGTTTGTTCTGAAGGCTGAAGTAAATAAATAAGCCAGTTCACAGTTCAGTTGACCCCATAATTCCACAGATCTTTAAAGAGTGGGACAGTTCTTTACTGAGGATTTTAGAACAGGGTCAATCCACGTCAAATCAACCAATGGGTGTCACCCGACCCCCTTCAATTTTGTTAAAACTCGCACCAAATTTTCCCCCACATGTCTGATGGAAAATTCTGAAATATTTTGCCCCAAGGTCATACGGTTGCTAAGATTTGGCCACACATAGCAACCAATGCACACTCTAACAATTGGGCTTTACCAAATTTAGCAATTTTTGATGAGCTGCTGTAGCAAGAGTAGACAAGCTGGAGTATTCATTGTCTGGAAATGGAAAGAACTTCATGCCTTTTACATGGAAAATTTATTATCACTCAGATTTGACCTTCGGCTAGTGCACAGGAGGTCACCAAAAATGGACTTAAGTGTCAAGATCAAGTTTTTTGGAGCATGTTTGGAGGCTCATAGCTACAACATTAAAATAGCGTAGGACCCAATATGATATCCACTGAAAGACCTTCACTTGCTTAAGACACCTACCAAAAATCAGCGTGATTGTGCGAGTCGTTTTTACACAGTCTGCCCCCGAATTTTGACTTTTTCCAAAATCAACCAAGTTCAAGGTCATTTTTCAACCCTTGTCCCACCTAGTAACAACACTAATTTTTGTGTATTGGTAGACATTTATCTATATTTTGAAGGGTCACCAAAGAAATTTTGCTACCGAAATGTTCAATGCCTAATTAACACTGTCGAAAACGGCTGTGAACACCATGAAATTGATAGTCTGCGTTCTAGACTGTTTTTTGATTTTCTACTTAGAGCACAGTCTACAAGTTTAGACTAGATTTGAGTCTAGAAATTGAGACTACATGGTACCAAACTCACATTCACATCACTCTGGTCAAGGAATAAACTTTGGTCAAGTTAGGGGAAGGGGAAAGAAAAAGAACAGTCTATGAACGAAGACTATGAGATTGAGCCAATACTGAAAAAAATGTGGTGCTCTGATTTCAATTTCATAGGCTTGTTCACAGACTGCTTTTTTAATTAAACCTACCCCAACGAGACCCAACCTTTATTCTCAAGGCAAATTGATCATGAATTGTGAGTTTGCTACCATGTAGTTTAAATTTACAGACTAAAATCTAGTCTAAGCTTCCAGACTGCTTCTCTAAGGACACAAACAAAGAATAGTCTAGAACGTAGACTATCAATTTCATGGTGTTTACAACCACTTTTAAAAGATTGTGTTATTGATTTGCATGTCAAAAAACATCTATATGAATCAAATCAGCTGAAATCATATCCAATGTGAAGATTAATATAAATAAACTCTCATAGAGACCTGGGGTAAAATATTGAGTTTTGGTGAAAATCTGGACGGTTAAACTTCATCCTTTTTCCATTTGCTCAGGAGCAAATTTCAAAAAAAATCCGCGACGTCAAACGTGCACGTGCCGTTCCAAAATGGTCCGATCAGCCGTTAGCCAATGGTCGCGCAGGGGATAGCCGTTAACCAATCAGACGGCTGCACTCGTTACGGTGCACAGTAACCGCGATTCGCATTTTGAGCAAAATTGAAACTCACAGAAAGAACAACATTCTGGTAACATGTCGTTATTAGTTTTTCTCATAAAACAACAAATTCATGACGTATGGATCTCAGACTTTCAACACACCATTTGTAAGTACTAAACTACCGTTTGGTATTGATAATGAAGGGAAGTAATGGACTTGCACATCCCTAACACAATCTTTAACAGTGTTAATCAGGCGTTATACATTTCGGTAGCAAAATTTCTTGCATGAACCTTGAAAATATAGATAAATGTCTATCAATACGCAAAAATTGGTGTTGCTGCTAAGTGGGACAAGGGGTGAAAAATGACCTTGAACTTGGTTGATTTTGGAAAAAGTCAAAATTCGGGGGCGCGCTCTGTGAAAACGGCTCGCCCAATTACGCTGATTTTTGATAGGTGTCTTATGCAAGTGAAGGTCTTTCAGTGGGCATCATATTGGGTCCTAAGCTATTTTAATGTTGTAGCTATGAGCCTCCAAACATGCTACAAAAAAACTTGATCTTGACACTTAAGGCCATTTTTGGTGACCTCCTGTGCACTAGCCGAAGGTCAAATCTGAGTGATAATACATTTTCCATGTAAAAGGCATGAAGTTCTTTCCATTTCCAGGCAATAAATACTCCAGCTTGTCTTCTCTGGCTACAGCATCTCATCAAAAATTGCTAAATTTGGTAAAGCCCAATTGTTAGAGTGTGCATTGGTTGCTATGTGTGGCCATATCTTAGCAACCGTATGACCTTGGGGCAAAATATTTCAGAATTTTCCGTCAGACATGTGGGGGGAACATTTGGTGTGAGTTTTAACAAAATTGAAGGGGGTTGGGTGACAGATTGTCTGAAAATTGGTTGATTTGATGTGGATTGACCCAACAACTATTCCTTTTAGTGATGGAGGACTATATGGATGCTTATTGTTACGTTTTGCTAGAATACTGGCACCTTTAAATAGGCTGTTTTCGTAATACATGTATATTCAAATTTCATGCATGTCTTCAAACAAAGGTAGTTCTTGGCAACCTAAAAGCTTGTCCGACATAGCAACAAATACCGGTAATGTACGCAACTTGCATTTTCGGTATTGAAAATGTATTCATAGAAACAGATGAAAGAAATAGCTCATCACTTGGCTTCGGAAGAGAAAACATCCATGAATTTGAACACTTTATGAAACTGGTCTATTATGATGTGCATCTGGTGCAGACATGAATATTTATGGCATAGATAACCTAGCTTACATGTGAACTTGGAGCATTTATAAAATCAATGGTGGTACAGTTGACCTTTATCTGCACATGTGCAAATTGTAACTGTTAACTCGCTTATTCAAGACAAATCCTTCCAACCTGGATATATACTGTAGTAGCCAGTCTATTTATTGGTATATGTTTCAATTTATTTGGTTCTTAGGCATTTTTTAAAATTTTCCCTTCATGTCAATGCCCTTTAATACATGTACAGTGTATATTCTAGAAGTAGCTACCTCCCAAGTTTATATACAGTGCACTCTCGTTATAAAGAACACTGATACTGTATAACAAAATTTCATTATAAAGAAGTGAAATCTCTGGTCCCATATCTTGGCTTTTCTTTGTATTCTATTGTTTTTGCAATCCTGATATAAAGAAATTTGGTTATAAAGAAACAATTTCATGGGTCTCAAGGACTTCTTTATAACGAGAGTGCACTGTACAGAGAGGACAACCAAACCTTATGCAAGGTCATACATTCTTTCACAAATGCTTCATGAGATGTTCATCTCTACTGGCAGGCTTGTGAATATTTAATAATTTCAGGAGTCAAGTTGATTCTTGGATACTTGAATTCAGTTAACTGTGGAATTGTGGTCACCCAGCATAGCTTTGTGGTTGTTCCACTGCTGGGAAAATTTACAGATTCATGGGCTCTTGGGTCATTTCTTTTCTGAGTCACTTAAATAAACAGATCAATCATTTGATCTCGTATTCTAGAGGTTGCTACCTCCATGGTTGATATAGTGGACTCACAAAGAACACTAATATAACAATCTCATATCAAAGAATTTTTCTGCTACCAATGTTGGTAATTTATTGTTTTCTTCCTTTAAAATTTGGATATAATAAATATTCTAGTTCCAAGGTGTGTTTTTTTTAGTCAGAGAGCATAGCATAAATTATGCATGATCACATTTATGATGAAGGCAAACCCCTAAAATACACATTTTGCAGAAATGTCATCCAGTCTATATCACCTACTGAACAATAACGGGAACCCGTTACCTACATTGCCTTGCTTTCAACCCACAGAAAAGATTGGATTTTGCTATAACACACATTTCCCATACACCTCGGAGTGAGTACATTAACCTACAAGCAGTCCTGATAAGGTTAAAAGCCTATTTCCACATTACTTCAATTTTTACCATGCTGGACCGGCATTGCCAAAACTTCAAGAAAGCCCTGGCCCTCTATCATCAGCATTGAATTTGATTCGAACCGTCAGAAGCAATGTGAGATATTTGAATACACATAAAAAATGCCTTTGATTCTGTATTGGGGTGCTGAATATGTACGTGTGAATTGCCGCGAGAGTGGTGGAGTTTTCATAACGAATTTGCAAAGGAAACCGGAGTTCAACAGCACAATGCAAGTAGTGTACAGCATTGGGTTTATTCTAAATATGGGAAGCAATTCCTTTTACTCATCAACACAATGAATACTCTGCCACACAAAGCTTTTCTATTTTGACATTTATTCGTACATGTTTATATTTCATTTTCAATATTGAGATCAAATTACATTTTTGTCTTCAACTCTAAATATTTCCCATCCTTTAGTCACTGGTCATCAATGCACTGATCTGGTATATGCATGTCCTCCCCTGCTCCCTCTATCACCTAATAAAAGGCATTTGTTGCTATTGCTAGATCTGTCATTTTGTTCTTGTATTTAAATTAATGTTTGTGTTGAGTTCTACAGTATGCTCTTAATGCCGGGCAGCTCCTCCGATGTCCTTGCTCTGTTCTCTCTAGGAAGCCTATTCATGAAGATGAATATATTCTTGTAACATTCTGCAACATTCCCTCTGCACAAACATATTGATGGGGTCTTTACACACTGAGGACTGAGCTTCAACACAGGAAACATAGCATCACATACTATGAGAGATGAACTGTTGGTATGCTTAACAGCCATATTTTGTCATCACTCATAGACATCTTTTCCGTTGATATCTGTCATATTATTGCTGAATTTACACCTTACAAGTCATCATCTCTTCGCGTTTTGATTTGAAAGACCACATTCTTCAGTTGATATATCACTTGTTTCCACTTGTCCATCACATAAAACATCATCCTCATCATCACTTTCATCCACAGAATCTCCATCATCATCACCAATATCTTTGGCGGTAGATGAAGCAATGTCTGCAGTCAACATCCCTTTATCCTGGGCACGCATGAATGTCCTCCTCTGGCGTTCCGACAGGGACATTAGCTCTAGTTTTAGTTCATTATCCAGTGCAGCTCTTTCAGCTTCAGTTACAGCCGGGCTGGAAATGGAAAAGTGAATGAAACAAATTATCTGAAGTTGTAACAGTGCACTCCGGTTATAATGAACACGGTTATAATGAAATTCCTGTTAACAACAAAGTAAAAATTCAGGCCCCAAAATTATTATACAGTGTGTCCCAGAAAAAAGGAAACCGAGATTGATGAAGATAGCTTTATATCTTAATAACAAATATGAAAAGAAAATCGTACATGGTTGGAAAGTATATTTTCTCTTCTTTAATTTGATACCGGTCACAAAGATTCCCATTCACGCATGGCTGAGCAAAGACAATAAGAAGGGACACAGTTATGAAATCATTTGCACGAGCAAATTTGAAATTCACACTTTCATGCTTTAATGAATTCAGAATATCTTCGACATTGAAGGACATCATTGAAATGCCGATTTTATCTTCTTTCATATGATACCACATTTGTGAAAAATAAGCGGTGCATCAGTGAGAAAAGACAATTTGAAAAGATGCTTGTTTTCAGAAATGTTCCAAAATGCATTCATTAACCCTGTTTTTCTAGATTTGACAGCCAGCAACCAAAAAGTTACCCTACGAACATGATTCGGAGCCTATTGTTGTGCCCCAAGCAAGCTATTGTGTGAAGTCAGCTTGCTTCTAATAGCTCAAAATGTATTCATTCTAAAAATCACGGCTAAAACAGGCATGTTTTAATTTTACTTGTTCTCCGGCATACATTATTCACTTTTTACGCATGAGGTGTCAGATAAAAGAAGAAATTGTGAATTTTCATGTCATGCTTTTGTTTTTCAAAAATAAGTACATGTACTACCATGAAAATGCACTTAAAGATGGAATATGCGTGTGCAAATGAAATTCTGGTAGCACCAATATCCATTGTTTTAATTCAATAATGCGTGAACGATGAAATACAATTTATGTATCAAATAAAAGAGGAGGAACAGAGCTTTACAGTAATACCTATTTCATTGAAGAAATTATTCATTATTGTAGACTATTTTTGCCATGAAATCCGGTTTCCTTTTTTCTGGGACACACTGTATATAATGTGTTTACATACTTTAACTGTTTGGTTATAACAAAATTTCAATACAACAAAAGAAAATGGCCAGTCCTGAGGACTCTCAAGAAAATACTATTGTGAGAAACATAAGATGCCTAACCTGCAACTTATAACCTGCAGGATTGAACATTTGTGGTCATGTGTCATATGGTGGGACCCCCAAATACCTGGTGGCGTTACATTTTTCAGTCCTCTTCTTAATTAAACTTGACGCATCAAAGCTATCCTTTATCCAATTATAATGAATTTGGGCTCATTCTGCAGCAAAATTACTCTGCTTTTGAAATCTGATAAGTAATCTTGCATTACACTTCATTTAATTAGCCAAAAATGCAAAAATGTTAATGAGGGTAAATCTGGTGGATAAGCGGAGGAGGATAAGCGGAGGAGGAGTGTGTACAATCTCTATGGAGAAATTGCAAATTCACCTGTACTCTTTTGTTTTTCCTATTTGCAGCACATAAGCTATCTTGGAGTTATGATATGCATCTGACTAACTTGACACATGTTGTACTTCACAATTCTCAATAGTACAATGAAATTAATTGTCTTCTAGGTCATTAATTACATAATTAATTACTGGTGTAGCTTATGCTTGCCATTGACTTGTACACGTGATGAAGCATGATAGTACTGCATGTAAGAACACACAAGTATGTTCACTTCAGGGCTAAAATTTGGTTGAATTTTTTAAATACACTCTACTGATCCATTTATTAAACAATAATCTACTATTTAATCTCTAAAATTTGTTAGTTAGGTTTAATAAATCGTTTGTTTAAGTAGTGTAATTAATGTTTTTGTAACAAATCGCAACACAATTTTTAACATATTTTGTCACAGCCTGTATCACCTCATCTGAAAATCAAAAAGTAGTAAAACCATACATTTTCTTAAAGCTGAAAGTGTGCTTTTTCTCAATATAACATCAATTTTGAGCCATGACTTAATACTAACAAGTGTAATGAGTGGTCATCAATATCACAAAACTATACGTTTTTTGTGGTATTACCCTTTAATTTTTTTTACACACCCTGTATAGCAACTTGACCTTGTATGATTGAGATTCTCTGAAGTATAAGCTTTCAGAAAATGTATACTTTTGTTGGTTTCTGATAAGTACTTTTTGAGTTATATTGGTTTAAATGCAAGAAGTGACAAAATTCATAATTTTGGTGCCTGTAACGCAAAGGGGTCCCACCATACGACACATGACCTTGTACAAATTGTCACGTTTGATTGTTGTTGTTGGTTTTAACGATGCATATCAATCGATGACCGATTATTATCCCTTGAAGTGTTTTTAAGCATAAATTTATCAGATTCATTTTGTACTTGAGGTCTACCGTCTAAGGGAGGAATATTTGATGCTTTGTCACAGTGGATTGAATCATATGTTATACAATGCACTCCCGTTACAACAAACATGGTTATAATGAAATTCCTGTTACAATGAAGTAAAAATTCAGGTCCCAAAATCATTATCTATATACTTTCACTGTTTGATTATAACAAAATTTTGATACAACAAAAGAAAACTGCCGGTCCCGAGGACTTCGTTATAACCAGAGTCGCCTGTACAATGCACTCCCGTTACAACAAATACGGTTATAACGAAATTCCTGTTGCAATGAAGTAAAAATTCAGGTCCCAAAATTATTATGTTGGAATACACTTAAACTGTTCGGTTATACCAACATTTTCATACAACAAACGAAAACTGCCAGTCCCAAGGACTTGTTATAACGGGAGTCACCTGTATTTGTCACCAGAGAGCTCATTCAGTGTAAGCCCCCCATTTGATTGCAACTTTCACAAAAGGCCCAGTACATGGTTGTATACATGTGTTCTGCAGTTTACTACAAATGAATGCCTTACCTTTCTATGCCATCGGATGACTTTCCACACTTTGCACAAATACCATCAGCCTCCCTGCACTTCATACAGATGATGTGGTATGCATGTTTCACTGTCTTCTGTTGGCATTTAGTGCTACAAGCAAAAACAAATGACACATATGGAAGCTTATGAGTTAAGACAATAAAACTGTGCAATACTATTTATTGAAAATCTTTTTAATGTGCCATACATAGATCTACATGTATAAATGTACACTATAGTCAGTAATTTGATATCATGAGTGAAACTATTCAGATGGTACAAACACACTACAATAGTAAAACTGGGAATATTGTCTTTGTTCTAATACTGCATTCAATTAGAAACTGTTTGGATCTAATTACGGAACAAGATGTTGGAATTAGTCAATTCTCTTCATGCTTTCACGTCTTATTTGACCAATTCACAGAACCATATGCGTATGCAGGGGGGGGGTGTTTGGGGTGTTCAAACACCCCCCTTTTGCCAAAGGGGGGTGTTAACACCCCCCTTTTCACCCGTAATCACCTCCCTTTTTTCACGATATCACCCCCCTTTTTTCGTCAAAAGGGGGGTGTTTGAAAATGTGAAATAGATCTAAATGATTTTTCTTGGGATCTTGGCAAAAAAAATTCGTAACCCCCTCACACAATAATCTCCCACAATTATTATATACATTCGCGTGTCATTACTTACCACTTTTTAGGTTGAGTCAATGGCTTGTATTTCTTGTATTTGATCTTCCATTCAATGACTTCCTTGCAGCGAGAACACACACCAGCTATACACATGTCATTTAACTTTTTCGCCTGTTTACTTGTGTCGTGCATATCGTTTTTGAAGGCTGTCGTGTTCTTGTGTTTTTGAGGCCGGTTTTTCTTCACATTTCCTTTTTGAGTGCTCATGATAATCACTCTGAATATATCGAAATAATACAAATATCAAACCTGATGTTCTGATGACGGTATGGAAACAGTTCTTTCAACATAAACTCAAATATGTGCCAGTGCAGACTGCAATACTTGTAGGCCGTATAAATGTGTAGCTGTATGTAGCACATAAGCACATCACACACTGCACAATTGCGCAACACTACACAAGCCGCATTCGATTAGTGTGTAACTCTATGGCACAACCTGAGCTCAGCGGAGCGCACGTGTGTGGCGCGGCGGGGTCAAATAGACCTACTTCCGGTGGCAAGATTGCGCATTGTAGACTATGTCATAGACCTTGGATTTGTGTTGCAATAATGTTTTGCAACAACAATATTGCATGTTTAGCTCGACTTAGGGACCTATTCATTTTTTTTTTCGGATGGGTGGGGTGGGGTGGAGGATGGGAATAGGCTGGGGTAGGGGTGGAGAACTGAATTACTTTGCTTACTATACAACCATTGGGGGGGGGGGGTTGGTGGTGGCACATTAAAGTGGTAACTGGAGAGAGTTCAGGGTGAGGGTAAGGGTGGAAAGCCTTCCTGAGAACCGCATGGGCATTTCATTTAATTTGGGGGTGGGGAGATAAGGGGGGAACATGAGAATGTCATATTCATCGAAATACTCTTAGTGATGACTGTAAAGGTAAAGGTGGGGTTTATGCCTGGACCCTTGCACAAGTAATTGAAGTCAATTGTGTTGGGTTTAATTGCCTTATATATCGAGTATTCCTAGCCCGGCTGGGCGCTCAGGAGCTAAGATCATTAATGGCTTTCTTAGTGCTCTCAGGTACCCATTATACACTCATGATCATAATTATGGAATACTTAAAAAACATTTTAGAAGTTGGCATTTTTCCGTGAACGGGACGTCGGGATTAATATTTGTCACCCAGTGAAAAATTATTAATCTAAGTCATTTTCAGGAATTTTGAGCCTTTTAGTAGGTCGTCCGCACTCGACACCTAAAACCCCTAGTGTTTATTAAATGGCGGTGTGCTGTTGTTGTTGCATCACGTGGTGGTTACACGCGTTATTAGAGTTGTAATAGACACTATCTGACTGTTAATTTCGTGATAAATGCATAGAATCGGGAAATTTATCATCTTTAGCTGTGTTGATTTTATCTAATTTCAATATTTTACTTCATGTTATTTTTGTGGCATTAAAAAAAAATATCATATTAGTTAAGTGCGGCTCAAAACGTACTTTAGTTTTTACTTATCATCTCATGAAATCCCAAATTAGCTCTCACAGTCGACTGCGTTTTTGTGAAATAAACACTCTGTCTCGAAAGGATTTTGGACGATTAGAGACAAGAACTTCAGTTCAACAAAATATTCGCATAATTATGAGCAGGATGTACTGCTGGGTGGAGAGAGGAGGTATGGGATGAAGTTCCCGAACAGCCGAGGACACACAGACACCCGCAGCATGATTCGAATCGGGGATCTTGTTATCGGGATGCCAGGGCCTTACCTACGTGCCACGACGCCTCTGCAATAATACAATCGTATAGTGCATGGAGGTAGTGTTAGTGAGTCAGGAAAAATGATGATAATATACTCTCCGGGCAACGACACTACCAAGCAGGCTCAGCTAGCTACAGAAAATGTCGGTTACACGAAAATGGCAAGATTAAATCCTCAGTACTAGACACAATGCTCTCAGAATCAAGTATACAGTTTAAAGTTTCCGATGTGCAAATTTCAGAGTCATTCATTTCCACTTTGTTAAAATCATTATCAGAAAATGCTGTGACGGTCAAATTTGTTCAGGGTATCAATTTCTATCAGGGCCGGAGATTGGTTCAATACTGATAAATTCATGCTTGTTTCTTCTCAAGTAAACAAATTCAAGACAAATCCTTTCAGTCTGAATATAATGTATGATATTGGTATAATTGAAGACTGTAGAATAAGAAGTATTGAAGTCACATAATACTACGTTTGAGAAACAAACGAAGGCTCAAAGATTTCAAATTCGTCTACAGATCACAATGTTTGAGTTGTACATCCAAACTTGGTGAAGTTAATTGACACAATAAAGGATGAATATAGGACAAAAACAGACATTGTCGCACTTGTCGATTTCCAATAATCAATATATTGTGGACTTAAGTACTTCTTCAAAATACAAGGGTCTCAGGAAAGCAAATGTATTTCTCGAATAAATGAAAGTCAAAAACACTTATTGTATCTATTTTTGGAATGTCCTCCGTAAGGCGAACAATTTGATATGCAATTTGTCAAATTTGGACGTTGTTTTAAATTTGACCTCATTTGATCTTTGACCGGAAGTGACCCCATAATTATCTCATCAACAAAGCACAAAATACATGATAAATTATATATTTTCTTAATCCTTGTAACTAGTCGAGTAATTTGAGATACCTTTGAAGAAATTAGACCAAGTAAAAAATATGACCCTGGTTGACCCCTCCCGTGACCCTACTAGGGAAGGGTCAAATTTACCAAAATTTTATCAAAAAATTTCCCGGCATGTAACGACTTCAAAACAATAACTCAATTTCGTCAAAACTTCTTATTCTACACTCTTCAATTATGTTCAACTCTTTTGTTCCACAAAACCCAGCAACTATTCAATAAGATGATCATAAATGATAATAGGTTGTCTGATTGTAGCATAGTCTGTACTTACATCGAATAAATTTATTGTTATTATTATTATTATTATTATTATTATTATTATTATTATTATTATTATTATTATTATTATTATTATTATTATTATTATTATTATTATTATTATTATTATTATTATTATTATTGTTATTATTATCATTATCATTATTATTATCATTATCATTATCATTATTATTATCATCATTATCATTATCATTATCATTATCATCATTATCATTATCATTATCATCATTATCATCATTATCATTATCATCATCATCATCATCATCATCATCATTAGTAGTAGCAGTAGTAGAAGTAATAGTAATAGTAGTAGTAGTAGTAGTAGTAGTAGTAGTAGTAGTAGTGGTAGTAGTAGTAGTAGTAGTAGTAGTAGTAGTAGTAGTAGTAGTAGTAGTAGTAGTATTTATTTATTTATTTCGGCAAATCATAAGCACAGAATACAAATTGTACAACACACAATATAGTGACGTGCATCCACTGGACTGCCGGGGTAAAAAGGTTAATTAAAGCCACAGGCTAACATTGACCGCAGTTTAAAAAGTTGTGAGCTACATAATCTTCCATGCTCTTCGTGTCTTTGGTAAGGTCTTAAAATGAAGCCCTGAAAAAATTTTTACTTCAAAGTGGTGATTTAGTACTATTTAAACGAATAAAAATCTACAAGCACTCAAGTTGACCAGATTCACCTGCCCATTTCCTCCCATAGACTTACTGTGTGTAGATCTGACTAATTTATATTCGGGTGGAGTACTAATGGCTTATTCATGCATACCATGCCGGGGGCTGCATAACTTTCCAAACTTTGGTGTTCTAGGTTGTTTATTTATCCATTTGAACACTGTAGCTCACATATCACAGTTTGACAATATTTTAACTTGAAGCTCCACAATGTTAGCCTATTACTTTAAATAACTGTAGTCGCAGTGGCGTAACTACGGGGGGGGGCGCACGGGGGCACGTGCCCCCCCCCCCCAATCGGCCGGCAAAAAAAAAAGAAAAAGTAAAGGAAGAAAAGGAAAGAAAACTGGGGACGAACCTAGTTACAAATTGGTCTTAAATCACATTTTGAAATATATTTATAATAGTACATGTAAGTCCTTATACTGATAATACTGTCTTGTTCTTCATATTTATTTATTTTTCACTGTTCAAAACAATAAAGTTAGCGTTATTAATTATAAGGTCAAAATAAGCTCACAAATTGCTGAGCTGCAGGGGACTCCGTCCCCTCATCCCAACAAATTATTATCATGTTTGAGAAATGATCTCCAATCAGCATTTCATAATACAAATGAAGTGACAAAAAGTTTGGAAGTGGGGGGATTTTCCTGTCATTGACTGTCCATTGCAAGAAAAAAAAATGTTATAGCAGAGAGTCAAAATAGCCTCACGGAACTGCTAGAACCCCAGAGCTTCAGGGGTCTCCGCCCCTGACCCCCACCTGGGATCCTGCTAGGCAGATTTTGGACTCCACCCGTATGTAGTAAGATAGCCCCTACCCAGCATCAAAAGTTCCTCGGCCACGTCAAAGATCCATTTTCTTGACTTAGCTTACGCACCCCTCCCCCTTCAAAAATCCTGGCTACGGGCCTGAATATTCACTTACACAATTCTGTTTGTGCTCACATTGCAGTTTGAATTATTTGGATTTACTTTGAAACAATAAACCACGAAACGCGTTTTCTTATTGGAGTTTTTCCAAACCGCTCGCTCGCTTTGCTCGCTCGCGGATGTTTTTAAAACTAATCATAACATTCACATTCCCGTAAAATAATCATGACAGATGGCGATTCTATTACAAAATTACTAACATTGATTATACACTTTATCACAAAAATGTCAAACACCACAAAACGCGTTTTCATTCTTGGAGTTTCAAATTTTTCAAAATCGCTCGCTCGCTACGCTCGCTCGCGGAATTTTTCTAAAAACTAATCACAACATACACGCAATCTTATATTCCTCTACATGAAAATGTCGATTTTATTACCAAATTACTGAAAAAATTGGTTACAATTATTAGCACCAAAAATTCCAAAACCCCATTTCAGTATACCCTACGCTTGGCTTACGTAGCGCTTTAAATTTACAAATCTGAAAATACAATTTCGGTTGAGCAATCGGGTGCCCCCCCCCCCAACTGGGTCGACCCACGGTTCGCCACTGTGTAGTCGATAAAGACTATTTGACCCAATCCAGTGGATGCTCACAAAAATACAGAAACAATACGAGCAGAAACAGTAAGAGGTAAAATATACATACTAAATACGCTTATTAAACCTACAGTAACTAAAAAAATAACAAACACAATACTTAAGTTATGGAGTGGGTTACGAAGATACAAAAAATATATATATATCACTCAAAATAATGTGGCAATAATCTGGATTCCTACTTGTAACGCAATTTTGTATCAATGTAGACTTTTTAGACTAACAGACAAAATAATTAACAAATATGACATACATGCAGCAGAGTTAACTAAATGCTTGAGATTGTTGTTATATGCATATGATAATTCTCCCAATCACCCAAGGAAATGTAAAAAAAAAAAAAATGAGCAAACAGTTACAGTTCGCAAAGCTTATTGATAATTATGAAATATTGCGGTTGAGAGCCGGAGGCCACCATCACCATTGTGCAGTGATTGCGCCTTCAGGCCTACAAC
Organism: Eucidaris tribuloides; assembly: GCA_001188425.1. Classification (NCBI taxonomy): domain Eukaryota; kingdom Metazoa; phylum Echinodermata; class Echinoidea; order Cidaroida; family Cidaridae; genus Eucidaris; species Eucidaris tribuloides. Next base: position 27,546 of record JZLH01S0132249.1, read on the forward strand.
CGATGTACTAGTCATAATTCAACAAAATAGAAACAACCATTGTCTCTACAGGACACATCCACAGTCTATTCATGATAATAGGAGACGGATGAGTTGAGTTGTTTGACATACTAAGTGGTATGTATAGGCCTAAGAGAAGTTTTGCTTGTACAGTCTTATGCCCCTACCGGGAGAGAATAACGATAAAAGTATTAGGAAAGTAATATAGGAATAATATTACATACAGAGAGGGCCAGCGAGACAAGGAAACCATAAAGTTATAGCAGAATTAAACATAAATTGTGAAATACAAGTAGTGTACTAAGTGACAAGATACACTAGGTGCATATACACATCTGATTATTTTATTAAGTTTTTCAGCATAGGATGCAAGAATTTGAGCTAATCTAGTACGTTATCACACAGACAGACACACACACACACACACACACACACACACACACACACACACACACACACACACACACACACACACACACACACACACACACACACACACACACACACACACACACACACACACACACACACACACACACACACACACACACACACACACACACACACACACACACACACACACACACACACACACACACACACACACACACACACACACACACACACACACACACACACACACACACACACACACACACACACACACACACACACACACACACACACACACACACACACACACACACACACACACACACACACACACCACACACACAACACACAGCACACACACTGACAAATACACTGACACACATGGATAAACAACAAGGCAAAGAAGAACTGCAAAACTAGCAAGTATGAAAAATAAATTGAAACAAAAGAGAAAGAGAGAGAGAATCAACGACCTATTCTTACGCAAGTGAAGTAAACACAATACGTTACCGGGAAATCGATCTGAAACGGGTGTTGTAAGGTAAATGAAATTGCAACAGTTCAACCGTTTTAATTATGGTGGGCTATAAAACACAAGACGGGGTTGTATTTGATCCTGCGGTTACATAAAAGGACAAAATAAAATTAATGCATATTACCATATGGCTACCTATAAAATGTTTTCCCTTGAGGTGAAATAAATGAAATATCGCTGCTTTTTAAAATTTGAGGAACCGCAGCACAGCACTGGGCGCCAGATATGGCGTTCTGCAACACCCAGGCCGCCACCCAGGAGACTAATGAAACGAAGCAACAGGCAAAACTGCCATCAAATGATGTCAATTTGCAATCTCCATAGAATGAAGCAGCACGATTTTTTTAAGGCTTGTGATAATATTAACAGTTAACTTTCTCATCCAAATAGGTTGCTTTTATAATGATGTGGGTAAAAACAACGGTTTGCTGAAGGGCATTATTGATCACAAATAACTTTGATTAATGCATTTTTTCTACAGTTCGTCTGGCTGTAGCGAAGATGGAGTTGCTGTTTGAGGGTGATCGACCAATGTTGATCAACGTTGAGGCAAAATACATGACGGAACAATATGATTATAAACATAAAAGGGTGGCGAAATACATACACAGAAGAAATTCCTCTCCTATCAGATTCCCCGAGGGTGCAGGGTGCGTGGGGAAGGAGGAAATTTGTCCCATGACTGCATAATGCGAGTAAAATACAATCTGCTATGCAGATTTGAATAACTTGTTGGCCTGTAAACCAAATTGAACTGGCAAGCAAAGGCGTTTGTTTCTGATATGTAATTCAAAAATCAAAACCAAAAAATAAGAAACTCACTCACAAAATTTATTTCAGCACCATTAAACATTTCTGGGTCTTCGTTTTCACAACCTATCGCTTCGTTGGTCTGCATGCAGAATCCCAAGCGCCCCTCTTGTTTCTCTTCAAATTGATTGTGCCAGAAGACATGGATGGGCAGGTATTTAATTACTCCTGTGCATGAAATCATCCATAGGTTCCTATATAAACAGGACCCTTCAGTCTACAAACATTTACTGTGCTTTATAAAGGTTCCTACATTTCCAAAATGTGGGTTTTGTTTTCGTTCAACTTATTAAAAAAGTCTCAGTTCTACTTTCCAATGTTTTTATAACTTCATTTGTGATCAATAATTTGTATTTGTTTTAGTTTTTGTTGAAAATACGACATGCTTTTCTTACATTGTTTATTCTATGACCAAATATGAAACAAATGAACTGAAATCATGAAAAGAAACGTAATTGATTTACGACGTCTGTAGATTTGAGAAATACAAAAATGTATTAATATTCAACATCATTTTAGTCCTTTCAATGAGTGTGGAAAGAATTGATAAATATACCAGTGCATATTGTGATAAAAAAAAATGCCTTTGAGTATTCCTGTTATGATTAAAAACACGGGTGCCCTGAACATACATGTATGCTGAGCCATGTGATTTTCGTAAAGAAGAAGGCAGAAATAAAATATGTCCATTAAGATCTAGAACAGAACGTTTTTACCTAAAGTTTCAATTGCGATTTCAATCACTCAATGCACCAAATTGGGAAAAAAATGTGTGCTTCTTTACAGAGGTAATATTCAATATTATTGTGTATCACGCACAAGTCCACGAGTATCTGGTAACAAAAACTGAAAATGAGACAAAAACAAATATTTATACCTCGATTGGTTTGCTGAATTTTTCCTTGGGGCATGATTTCTTTTCTCTAATTTGCATACTCCGTCAAATGCCTTGTGTCAGGTCGAGGAAACAGCTAAAATCAGCTGCATTTCAAAAACAAGGTTTTCATCTCTCACATATGACTATAAGCAGGAAGTGCCTTTGATTAGAATTTTCTGATCGGTAACAATTGAAATAATAAAGCAAATGAATAATAACATATACACTTTTATTTCTAAACTACAGCTTTTATTATTGTTCAAATATTCAATCTTAAATTTGAAGATTAACGGGCGTAATCTTCAATCTGAGAGCTAACTTTTTAACCCTAATGATCTTATGAGCGATGAAATCTTGTATGAATCTTTTTTTTTTAAATTATGAATGATTATTGGCTTATTTTCTTGATGACCATATTTTGGGGTGTGTATATTGCAAACACAGACATAGCGTATGCATGTGTATGTACACCATATAGCTTCTACTTGGTATTGTTTTGCAAAAGAAAATCGTATAGGATTATAACACATAATGTATAAAACAACATATTTTGGAATATGACTGCTGCACCAACATCGTTATAGTAAAGCATTTTTATACGAAGGAGTGAATGGCTGTGGTACATACACCTTATAGATTTTCATGCAGAAAACATCCAATCATATAATTTTTTTTCTTCTGTTCACCCGAAAGCGTTATCAAACGTTACAAGTCATTTCCGTGCTGTTAGGATCATGGACCTGATATAATCTACACAAGAATGTACAAAACTGCAAAAATAATGACAAAATCAATGTATTCTTATAATTCGGTAGCAAGTGAAACTTTGTGATCGATTCCTTGTCGGCATTAATTTATGGAAAAACACTCAAAATAATGTAATAAAAATGCATCGATGAACGAGAAGGGAGGCCAATGGTTAGCAGCTGCTCAAGAATTTTGCAAAAAAGGGGTAATAAAGCAGTGTGTGCGAAGCATTTTGACAGCTTACCAGCCAAACAAAAACAACAACACACACACCCGCACGCGCACACACACACACACACACACACACACACACACACACACACACACACACACACACACACACACACACACACACACACACACACACACACACACACACACACACACACACACACACACACACACACACACACACACACACACACACACACACACACACACACACACACACACACACACACACACACACACACACACACACACACACACACACACACACACAC
>JZLH01S0132292.1:11121-25111 GCA_001188425.1 Eucidaris tribuloides
TAACAGCCATCCGCAGCCATCGCAGCCAGGTTTTTGGAATGGGGGCAAGACACACTTATTTTGCATTAAATTGATATGTGTATGTATAATTTATTTATATATACATATACAGGGGAGGATCCAGCTTTCGCCAATGGGGGGGGGGGCGAAAAAATCATCCACATTTTCCCCGATCGGCCGCTCAAAGCTGAGTTTTTTTTTTTTTTTTGGTCTCTTTGAAGGGGTAGTCCTAACAGTTACTTCTTAGCTTTATTCTTATGAACAAGATAATTGTATCTCATAAGCCCTAATTAAATAATGCGAGCGCGAAGCGCGAGCTAAATGTTTTTGAAAATTTCATGTATTTTGTCCTAAAAATTGAACATTCGAGCAATGTTTGTGATCATAAACAAGATGCGTATGTAACGAAATAATGACTGCCAGCGGGAAGCGCGAGCTGAAATTTTTAATATACTGGCTTGATTGAAAAGGGGACCTGTTATGGACTGTTTGCAGTTACCCATGAAGACGATACATGTTTCAACAATCAAATAATGCGAGCGCGAAGCGCGAGCAGAAAGTTTTGGATATTCCGACCTAAAAACTGGACATTCTAAGGACTTTTTGTAATCATGAAAATGATACGTACGTCACTAAACAATTTTGAGATTTAGACCTAAAAACCGGACACTATTCATATTTTGTAATCATGAAAAGGATGGGTAACTTCCTACATGAATAATGCGAAATCTGAAATCTGAAAAAGGGTCAGTTTAAACACTATCTCAAGCACTATGTATAGGAAAAATTGTGAAGAGGATAATGGATCGCACTTAATAAATGATGCGAACGCGAAGCGCGAGCTGATTTTTTTTGACCTAGGTACGGGACATTCAGAGCACATTTTGTCATCATATGAAAAGGATGACTATCTTCCTATTCCTATTCCAAATCGCGATTATTTCCATGTCATGCGTGGCTCATCCTGATGATGATGCAGAAAAGGGGAGAAGTAGGCTATATAGGGACACACAATATTAATTAATAACACACTAACATTTTTACGATTGTATTACAGATTGTCAAAGTGTACGGGTGTGTGTGGGTGCGTGGGTGTGGTTAGTACACAGAACCCCTGAAATAATTGTTAGGATACTCGTCTCATCCCCTTCACTGTTGTCTGCATCCCCTGCATCCTTATAGACTCACGTTTTATCTGAACTTCAACATCATATCACATTTCATGGGAGGCAAGTTAACTGTTGACAAGTATGATGCATGAATTATTATATTTCCTTTACATACACGAACACGCAACACCCACATTATACGAGCACCCCTCGCGCAACACACACCCACACACACATACTCTTCGGTGGATACGAATTGAAATGCAATCCCTTTTAAATTTCCACATGGATAATGAAAAAACATTAATTGTTATTGCTGTTATCATTTTTTTACCGTCATTAACATTATCATCATTAACCAGTAATATATTAATATATTTAATATATATAATAATATATTTTATTAATATTTATATTCTTTATTATCATCGTTGTTATTATGATCATCATTAGTATTATCGGTTTGTTCATTATTATTAACAGCAGAAGCTGTTAAATAATGACACCCCCCCCCCAAAAAAAAAAATAAAATAAATAAATAAATAAATAAATAAATAAATAAAAAAATAAAAAAAATACCCCCATATCTGGAGGTTATTCACGGGTGACCAACACGGCTCCCCGACCAACACATAGTCCCCAACATTCTTAATCCATTCGCTCAGGCAGCAATTGCTTAAATAAAATCAAAATCAAGATGCTTGATCCTCGCCACTTAATACATGCTTTGGCCACAAAATACACATGTATCATTCTCCGCTGAGATTATTATTGCATAATATCCTATTATTTTTTTTTAGTTACAACACCGTTTTTAAATGAAAGGGATTATTCAGAGAGGTGAAATGCGATGTAATAAATTGATTCATTTGTCTCTCTCTGTATTTTAGATCGCAACTGCAGATCTTTAATTTTAACACCGTTTTTATTAATAAAATAAGTTTATTTCATTTTCGGGAAAAAGAATTTCATTTTCGGAAAAAAGAATTTTATTTCATTTTCGGACTAACGAACCTTTTTACATTTTCGGACTAAAGAACTTTTTTACATTTTCGGACTAACGAACCTTCGGAATAACGAACCTTATTTCTTTTTCGGACTAACGAACCTTCGGACTAACGAACCTTATTTCGTTTTCGGACTAACGAACCTTCGGACTATCGAACCTTATTTCGTTTTCGGACTAACGAACCTTCGGAATAGCGATCCTTCGGAATAACGGACCTTCGGAGTATTCGAACCTTCGGAATATCGAACCTTCGGAATAACGAATGCTTCCCAACTGAACTGGCCAAAAAACTGATTATATTTGGAGCTACCTGTTATTGACAAATTGATAATGATATCGCCTATCCCCCCCCCCAAAAAAAAAAACCTCCATGAATATATATTTTATAGAAGTTAATATTTTCTAAATTTCTAAATTCCAGAATTTCGTGGTAACTTGTCTGTTCAAAGTTAACATACATTACATGGAATAGAATTCACATCAGATAATACCACTTTCTGTCGTGTATAGTGTTCCAAGTTACGTCAAATGAAAGTTAGTGATATTTTACCTTGCTTGTTGTTACGGGAAAATATGTGGCTAAGGCATGCAGACTAAGCAGGACTAGGTAATTCATACCTTTACATGTACTTCATCTGTTATTTCCTTCCACGATGATCTGTCTGCAGATTCTTTCAAGTTGGTGACAGTTTCCGATAATTAGAAAATATAAAAAATAAAAAAATCCCCTTTACTCACAAGACATGTTTACGCTCAGAAAATTTGCGGGATTTTTGCAACTCCAGTATTTTCTCAACAATATTTTCCGGGCAGCAGTTTTTAATTTAATTGACATGGTTGGGGAGGGGAGGGATTTCATATATAATTTCCAAAATCCAACTTACAAACGGGAGGGTATTTGAAGGTTTATTGAAGCTGCTACAGCCTATAAAATGCATTTCATTGTGTAAGCTAGGGCTCTCAGAAAATCATATTGTTTTATGAGGTCACGTATCTACTACTTGACAAACAATGCTTTTTCTACAGCACTAAAATGCTTTTGAGAAACAGGATTTAACCGTTTAGACAAATAAAAAGAAATGAAGGAAAAAAGAAATATAATACGTCCCTCTCCTCTACGTTTAGGAGGAGAAACAAATCCAGTATTGAAATGTCAACATTCTAAATAGACAATTTACAAGGAAAACATCTGTGCGGCTGCAATGTTAGTCCTTCCAGGGGCATCCCCACACGCTATAAACGTTAACTGTGCAGTGAAGACAGAAAAAAATGTGCTAAGTCTACAGGACACGGATACCCATACTTAAACTGTATGCGCTTTTTAACTTTTTGTATTTTTTTTAGTGCCATCTACGTACACACCAAAAACATTGCAATCTTTGTAGTACCTCTTCAGTTATTTTCTTGGAAAATACTTTGCATGTAACCGAGCTATTTTTTTTAATGAAAAGAAAACTTTCAGAATGATCTGCAATCAGAACAAATGACACGTGTGAATTTCTCAGTCTGCTGCATGTAAAACTGTAAAAGTTTTGCAGTAACAAAGAATTTCCATAGTTAGATGGTATTGTACAAATATCACTGCCGATAAATATAAGTGTTACCTTTGGATCGCCCTTACTTTTTCGATGAATAAACTACTACGAATCTCGAATTTTCATGAAGCTCTAATCAGATATTAATGCAGGTTTTGGCACATTTTCCATTTGTAAGTCAAAACATACAAAATTATGTTAGGTCATTATGCATATTTAGAAAAATTGGTAAAAAAAAAGACATTTCCATCCCAAGTTTCTAAGAAACTATGATATGGTCTTCTAAAGTATAATCCCCTTTAAAGGGGCCGAATCGTGGCTGTTGATGTTTTGCGAAACCGGTTCGATGCACGCAGCAGCGCACTGGCAGACCGTGTATTCAGTACGACCAATGAGAAGCAACGAATTAGTGGAGGTCCTACCAAATTTACCGAAACGTGCCGAATTGATTATTCGGGCTCTTTCGCACTAGCGTGCGCGTCCATCGCGGTCCGCTGAGTACTGTAACGAAATAAACACTCCACCGCGTATACAGTATATGTAACTCGAAACGGAGCTAGCGAACAGGGTGACGGCCCTGAGTTTTGTTCTCATCAGGCCGGTCGATGGCCACGATTCAGTCCCTTCAATACGATGCCACATTATGATACAAAAATAAGGTTCTGTTATAAGATTATCCTCAAATCATCAGAAACAACTGTTCATGGCAGCCGTTTAAAAAGTAAGTGTGAAAGCACCTAGAGCTTTGGGAGGATAGTTATCTGAACACAACATCAGCCTGTGTCTGTAATGTCTGTAATCCCATGTCTGTGTTTCATTTTTTGCCCTAGGTTAGTTAGTCATTAATGCACTTAGTAGCTAGATTATTGGTATGGGGGGGGGGCGCCAATGTACCGACAACGGCAACACCGATTTCGCATTTAGGCGTCGATTCGGGGGGGGGGGCAGAGGCGATCGTCTTACCAATAAAAAGAATGGGGGCAAACATATCGATTTGCCACCCCCCCCCCATAATTTTGACAAATTTCATAATATGCTATGCAAATCTAAGTGTTTTAAAAAGCATTGGAAAGCACATGTCATAAAAATACAATTAAACATACAAAATTTGCAATTTTTTTTAGCGCGCTTCGCCTGCAACTTCCTTTCTTCTTCCAATTTGGCGCGCAAAGTGCGCCGAAAAATTTTGACATTTTTTCACTTTTGTCCCCCACCCTCTCCAATCCAAAACATGGGTCGACGACCCTGTACATTTATATCCATTTACTTATTCGTTTATTTATCTATCTGATTATTTAAAGAAATATATCTGTGAACACGTATGCGAATGAGTGTTTGCTCATTTATATAACTTAACTTGTTAAAGACACTATATAACACTGTGGAAGACACGTTTTAAAAAAAATGTCAAATTTTGCTATCTGACATATCTGGCAGTGTTTGAATGGACAAATAAACTCCTTAGAACACAAAAGTTTGGACAGTTATACTGTCGCTAGTACAATATGTGCAGATACAAATTGGCACATTAATTTCGTATCAGGCGATAGGAAATTCTGCAACACAGCAGTCTATGGGGGAAAGCTGGAATGGTCTCTCAATGTTTTTACTTTTTTTAAGGCACTTAATGATCGTTTTAAACAGCAATTTTTTCAGGGCTTCATTTTTAGACCATGTCACATACACTGGTAGCATGTGGAATCATGCAAGCCAGATTTTTTAAACTGGAAACATTGTTATACAATGCCTTGAAGACTCCATTCTTTTGTTGCAAGCAACAGTAACTTTTGCCATCGCTGACATTATCTTTGCCTTGGCAATAACATGAAAGTTGACTTCTTTTTTATGCGCGAACGAGCAAAACGAGCGAGCGCCAGATATCATGTGTCAGGAATGCTAAGGAGATATAAATAGTATTATCTCATAGATAATGATCGACAAAATGTGAGTCCCAGGATAAAAACGGTCAAGCTACAAATACACATAATATATCAATATCATTAGACCCTTTATAATTGATACTTCTGGCTCAAGTTCCTCTCCTTTTGCAAACTAAACAGAGGTCATATATTTGACAAACATTTCTCTCCTGAAAGCCTTTTTCAATGCCGGTTTGATTACAGTCTCACTGGTTTCCTTTTTACATCTTAGTACTCAATGATTTTCCCTTCTTTAATTTATGGCATGACACTACGACTGACAACGTGTTGGTTAAAAAAAACACGTTCCTCAAGTGTAAGTTAATCTGCGAACGAGCGTAGTGAGCCAGTTTGACAATTTTGTCATTTTTACAAAAACAATTTTCAGTTTCTTGCATTATTTTTGTCGGTTATTGGGACATTTTGTTAGCACAAGATGACGTAGTTCTCTTTTCTATTACTAGCGACATGACGTTGTGATAATATGATTGACAAATTACCGGCAAAACACCGTCAACATGGAGATGGGATGAAGATGAGCAAGACATTTATATTTTTCGAATGTGTTGGAAACTGCATTGTTGTCATGGTCAAATGTATATTGGCAAAAGGGTGGGGAAAATCTTACAGATCGAAATACTTTCTCAATTCTGACTGATACTCCTGGGATTTGGCACACACATTGCAATTACGGTGAAGATGTGCGAGACACATCAGGAAACTTCGTCGCCATGGTAGAGGAATATTGTGATATTAGATCCAGAAAAATCTTTTGGATCGGACTACTTAAATAACATTTATGTTATGCAGGGCCCGCTGGTAGAGCAGTCTTCGTGACTGAAGTGGCTACCCTGGGTAAATAAGACGTTATTATTATTATTATTATTATTATTATTTACTTTTTCATTTTCCATCAGTATGCTCATATGAAATTTTACACTTATATAGGTAGAGTACTAAAAATGTGCAAGGCACGCTTGTTTGAATGTGCTGGAAATTGCGTTGTCACCATAATTGTAACTGTATATTCCATGTCGATGAATCAGATAAAAAATCTTGCAGATGAAACTGCTATCTTAATTTCCACGGAATGTTCATGAGATTTTATACATTTATTATTGGGGTGAAAATAAGAAAGATGCATTTGTTAATGTTTTTGACATACATGAAGACGGCATATTACGGCAATAAATGAGAGGAAAATCTTGCGGATCGTTTTTCTTCTTCCTTTTTTTCCAGTAATGCTCATAAATTTGGCGGACACATCGACTTTGGGGTGAACATGTGCAAGATTAATTTGCATCTTTGGGGAATTACATAACGGCATATAAGGCCAGCCCCATACGCGGGGGTTTAATCAAATGTACTTACCGGTAGCTATATTTCACCCTGTCAACTGCAGTATATACTTCCGGGCAGTGACACTACCAACTATTAATTTTACCTCATTATTAGCTAGTGGCATGATTGGTAAAACAAAACTGGCTCAAGAACTAAATAAGTTGAAATGTATAGTATACCAACTGTACACCAGCTGGAGTGGATCTCCTAGTTAGAAGGATTTGTCTGTAATTTGTTTGCTGAAGGAGAATTAAGCATGAACATAGTAGTAGATTAATTTTCTCTGGCCCAGATAAAAATAATATTCCACAGAACCCTACACAACAGATTTGTCTGTCACAGGACATACAGATGCAAGTTACTTTAGAACGAGTCAGCTTTTGACTTACAAATTTCCATGGTAGAATCCTTTCACAGATTACTTGATTCTAGAATAGTTTCATCCCAAGTTGAGGACTATCCCCAATCATGTCATTTACCTTTAAATTCAATTTATTTTAAAGTTACATTAAGCATATGCTTTCACGGAATATATAACGACAAGGAAAGAAAATATTGACAGTTCCAGTAAACTTGGCTGTACTGCTCAAGCATTTATGAATGTTCAAGTCTGATTAAGTCCTTATCAAGGAGAATTTTTAAATTGGCAACTCTGCCACCTTTGTGACGGAAGCGTGGAAACTCTCCATTGGGTTCGTACAAACAAATGTACTCTTTTTTAAAGAAAAAGTTCAATTCAGTATTGCTTGGTGTTGTTTAACAGGTAAATTGATTCTGTATGGTTTTGTTAAAGAATAGTGTTACCTTCTTAAAGGTTAGCGACATTATTGGGAACACTTGAAAATGCCTCAAGAACCAAATGAGTTTTCGTTATTCCGAAGGTCCGTTAGTCCGAAAACGAAATAAGGTTCGTTATTCCGAAGGTCCGTTAGTCCGAAAACGAAATAAGGTGCGTTGGTCCGAAGGTTCGTTAGTCCGAAAACAAAATAAGATTCGTTAGTCCGAAGGTTCGTTAGTCCGAAAATGAAATAAGGTTCGTTTTTCCGAAGGTTCGTCAGTCCGAAAACGAAATAAGGTTCGTTATTCCGAAGGTTCGTTAGTCCGAAAATGTAAAAAGGTTCGTTAGTCCGAAAATGAATAAAATTTTCGTTCGCACTTTACGCTCGCATTGCCTGTTCGATGAGATACTTAAATAGCTCAATAGGCTGAAATGGAGCTTAAAATATCCAGTTTTTACATTTCAACTCGGACATCGAGCTTTCATTATTTTGTTTGATTAACTAGTTGATTTTAAAAAAAGGTGCTCTGTAAAATGTCTCGTTTTATGGTCTGAGTATATCGATTTTTTTTTTCAGCTCGTGCTATACGCACTCGCAATATTTGATTTGTGAAGTACTTATTCTATTCATGTATTCAATAACGTTGTCAAAATATCACTTTTCAGGTCTGATTGTCAAAACTTATTAGCTAGCGCTGCGCGCTCGCATTTTGATTAGTAAGATATGTATACTTCTATGAATTCTAACAAACTACTTAAAATCCCCTTTTCATGACAGTTTATCAACAATTTCGGCTCGCGCTTTGCGTTCGCATTAATTGTTAAAATATATTAACCCATGCGTCTTATTCCGTCTAGTTTTCAGGCCTTATATCAACAAATTTCGCGCTCTCATTAGGCCTGTTAGTTTATTAAATGAGATAATATCCTTTCCATTTATTCCTAATCCTTAAATTGCCCCCTTTTCAGATCGGAATATCAAAAATTTTCAGCTCGCGATTTGGAAGAGGAATTGGAAAATAATTATCCTTTTCATGTGATGACAAAATGTGCTTTGAATGTCCCGGAGCTAGGTCCAAAAAAAAATCAGCTCGCGCTTCGCGCTCGCATCATTTATTAAGTGGGATCCATTATCCTCTTCACAATTTTTCCTATACATAGTGCTTGAAATAGTGTTAAATTGAACCTTTTCCAGATCAGAATATAAAAAATTTATTGCTCGCACTTGGCGCTCGCATTATTCATGTAAAAAGATACCCATCCTTTTCCTGATTACAAAATATGAATAGTGTCTGGTTTTTAGGTCTAAATCTCAAAATGTTTGCGCTTGCATTAATATTGTTTATAACGTACCTATCCTGTGCATGATTACAAAAAGTGCTTAGAATGTCCAGTTTTTAGGTCGGAATATCAAAAATTTTCAGCTCGCGCTTCGCGCTTGCATTATTGATTGTTGAAACATGTATCGTCTTCATGGGTAACTGCAAACAGTCCTTAACAGGTCCCTTTTCGATCAGGCCAGTATATTAAAAAATAAATGTATATATTATATACATACACATATAAATTTAATGCGAAATAAGTGTGTCTTGACCCCCCCCCCCCGCCCATTCCAAAAAGCTGGCTACGATGGCTACGGATGGCTGTTTTGCCTCCCCCCCCCCAGCCAAAAAAGGGGATTGGCGTCCCTGTTTGAGGTCTTAATCGCTCCTATTCTCGTCCAAACAATCCCCCATTCCCCCCCCCGCGCGCAGAGCGACATGTTTTTAGGTTTGTAAGTGGTAAACATTTAATCAAGAATGCATCTTTTAGTAGAAATTTGGAACTTGGACAAAACGATTTCAAAATGCACCAATACTCCCCCAGCGGAATTTACAGGTCTGGCAATGAGAGATAAACATGATGTCGATTCTTGCATGAAAATGAACTAGCCCCATAAGCCTTTGATCACCCCTTTGAAAGAATATTGCGTATTTAATCGCCCCTGGTAATGACAGATCAGCCCCTTCCCGCCCTCACAACAATTGAACAGCAACGTTAATTCTACCCCCCCCCCCTCCCTCCACCACGCCTGCCCCTTCCGGTTTTCCCGGCTTCGCCACAGATTATTTCATTTTCGGACTAACGAACCTTATTTCGTTTTCGGATTAACGAACCTTCGGAGTAACGAACCTTATTTCGTTTTCGGATTAACGAACCTTCGGAATAACGAACCCTATTTTATTTTCGGATTAACGAACCTTAGGAATAACGAACCTTATTTCGTTTTCTGATTAACGAACCTTCGGAATAACGAACCCTATTTTATTTTCGGATTAACGAACCTTCGGAATAACGAACCTTATTTCGTTTTCTGATTAACGAACCTTCGGAATAACGAACCCTATTTTATTTTCGGATTTACGAACCTTCGGAATAACGAACCTTCGGAATAACGCCACAAATGTTCGGATTAATGAACCCATTTTCGTTTTCGGACTAACGAACATCGAGGTATAGGCAATTTACGTGTTTCGGAATTACGAACCTTCGGAATAACGAACCTTCGGAATGACGAACCTTCGGAATAACGAACTGTAACCCTGGTGTCATCCTACTCACGAAAAAATAGTCTGCATGTACCAGATGAATATAGATGAATAATTCATTTGATAAATAATCGCATTATGCAAATGTTCCGTTAAACAATTGAAATAGAAACCAAAACCTGGTTTACTATGTATGAAGTAGTCAGGTATTGTTTACAAGTTAAAAACGACTTAAAATTTTAATGACGAATGTTCATTTTTTGGGACAATTAATAGAAAAAAATGAACAATGTTACTTGTGAACTTTGAACGTTTATGGAAACTTTAAAACACTAATTGGTAAGTTCACAATTTCCTGGGCCTTGGAATTTGGGTCAATTCACATAGACTAATACAATAATAAATATCTACCATTATTTAATTCAATAAAATGCATTTTCAAAATTGTTTTGTTATTTCAACGATGTGTTTACTACTATAGGTTAAAATACACGGACCAAAATCACGTTCCACAGAAATAACCATCTCCATGTCAACTGGAATGCTTTCATTGCGCACCTGACCATAAAGAGTCTGTGACATTAATGTATTTGTAAAATCGGTATATGGCTTTTCATCCCCTCCTGATCATTTTAGGGAATGTTTGTTCATTTGTTTAATGTAAAGGTGTACCAAATTATCTATTGTATTTCCTGTGAACTTACGATTATTTGGTTTTGTTTATTTTTGTGGTTGGTGACTGAAGGTAATAAATAAAACAACAACACGCATTTTATTTTTGCAAAAATAACTGAATATCATGTCTTCTTCCTTTCATGTGTTCTTTCTCCTCTCAAAGGACTAGTCCTCACTCTCCTACAAACACGCATACATACCCAGTGGCGACGAAATCCGTCGGGAATAGTTTCGCGGCACTTTTTTTTTAAAAAACAGCCAAATTCGTGGCCAAAACAGCAGCCGAAAAGTCGCTCTGTTTCGATTCCGGGAGGAGTGGGGGGTGTAGTGGGGTGGGGGCAAAAACATTACAATCCCCTTATTTTTCATAACTTTGACCAAGGAGGTACAAATAACCTCCTTGCTTTGACAAAATAGGGCGGCCGCCCCTGCAACAACCCCCCCCGTCCGTGTGTGTGTGTGTGTGTGTGTGTGTGTGTGTGTGTGTGTGTGTGTGTGTGTGTGTGTGTGTGTGTGTGTGTGTGTGTGTGTGTGTGTGTGTGTGTGTGTGTGTGTGTGTGTGTGTGTGTGTGTGTGTGTGTGTGTGTGTGTGTGTGTTTATGTGTAATATTTCCGTGGGGGTCCCGACCGTTTTATATTTTATCAATTATAAAATAAAAAAACACAAAAACATTGAGACGGTTCAGTATGATTTTTTCAGGGCATTGATACACTATCGAATCGGTTTGTCACAACGAGGGCGGGAGTTGATTTGCTGTCCACAGGGGTCGATCACATTGCAAGTTCAAATAACACAGAGTATACCGGTAGTGCGTGCACACACAAGTAAAAAAAAAAGGCGTGGGAGTTGGGCCTTTTGGCAGTGGCCACAATGAAAAAATTAGGGGTAAACATATCGCTTTGCCCCCCCCCCCTCATAAATTAAGAACTTGAGTAATTCATACAACGAAATGTTACAAAATCTATGTAAAAACAAGTGCAAAGCTCCCCCCCCCAAAAAAAAAAAAAAGAAATAACAAAATAAAAATCATCAGGAGCTACTACTCAAAGCGCAAGTCTACTTTTGCCGAGTTTTTCTTCTTTTTTTTACTTTGAAATATGCCCAAAGGTCATGACACCCATGCCAGATTATGAATGTCTTTCGCCCCCCCCCCTTTTTTTGGAGTCAATTAATGAAAATCGGGGGGGGGGGATAACCAAGATTTTCAACTATATTTTACAATGTAGCATCCAAACCGGTATCTGAATTATAACTGAGCAGAAATATCAGACTCTGATCTTCAAGAAGAAGAAGAAGAAGAAAAGACAAGGAAGGAAGGTTTTAAAAATAAAGTTCAAAATTAAGAACAAATAAGGACAAAATAATTACAAAAAAAGAAAGGGGAATTAAGAGGAAAAAACTATATCAGTTCATAATTCATAGGACAAAAGAATTAAAGATCAATAACAGAAAAGATGGAAAGAAATGAAACAAATGAGAACAGGACAAAGAGGAAGAAAGGAATATACAACAAGGAATATGTAGAAAAAGAATAGATGAAGAAAGATAATACAGAGGAAATAAGACTTCCAATAAGAAGTGCAAATTAAAAGTAAAATAAAAGGCAAAAAAGGAAGAGAAAAGGAGACAAGGGTGAAACAAAACAACTTTTTAAGAAAGGCACGCAGGAAGAACCACATCAAGAAAGAAATGGCAATTTGAAAGAAAAGGAAGAAAGAAAGTAAGAAAGAAAAATGGTAAGTGGATCAAAAATAAGGAGGAATGATTGCAACAAAAATTCCAATAAGAAAAACAAAGATTTATAAAAAGAAATCAAATAATTTAAACAACTGAGAAGAGAATAAGAGGTAAACGGTAGAAAAAGCGAAAGGCATTACCAATAAGAAAGAAAAAGGAGAATGAAATAAAAAGACAAAAAAAACCCCGGACAAACTGTTGACCACTCACAAATAATTAAATGAAAACAAAATAAGAAAGGAAGTAAAATGGATTACAAAAGGAAGGGGGGATGAGTGACATGAACAAATATTAAATGAAAAATGGATGGATTAGAGATTACAAGAGGGGGAAAATAAGAAAAAAGAAGCATTCTATCGTCTACAGTTTAAACAGTGATACTTACTTAATCGATCATAAACATTTGGTTCCACATCGGCTAAATCATAATCGATCAAGTACGACCGACTTCAATGGTACGTAGGTTTAGCCAAGCGTCTGAAATTCGCGCTGATTAAAGAATCGGCATTTTTGGATGACTTCTCGCGGTAGTTCGCGTCAGCACCAGTTCGCGTCAGCACCAGTTCTCATCGAGTTCGCGGTAGTTCGCGTCAGCACCAGTTCTCATTGAATTCGCGGTAGTTCGCGTCAGCACCAGTTCGCGTCTAGTTCGCGTCAGCACCAGTTCGCGTCAGCACCAGTTCGCGTCAGCACCAGTTCTAATCGTGTTCGCGGTATTTCGCGCTGATTAGTATTTGGAGGTCCTAGTTCGCGGTAGTTCGCGGTAGTTCGCGTTAGCACCAGTTCGCGTCAGCACCAGTTCTCATCGAGTTCGCGGTAGTTCGCGGTAGTTCGCGGTAGTTCGCGCTGATTAGTATTTGGCGTTCCGAGTTCGCGGTAGTTCGCGGTAGTTCGCGCTGATTAGTATTTAGCGGTCCGAGTTCGCGGTAGTTCTTGTCGAGTTCGCGGTTGTTCGCGTTGAGTGCGCGGCAGTGCGCGGTAGTTCGTGCTTGTATGCGGCAGTTCGCGGCAGTTCGCGCTGATTAGTAGGACCGCAAAATACTGCAGAGAATACATACTGCGGAGGATAACCCGAATTCAGCAGTATTAAAATAATACTGCTGTTCTTCCTCGGGGTCATGTGTGTGTGTGTGTGTGTGTGTGTGTGTGTGTGTGTGTGTGTGTGTGTGTGTGTGTGTGTGTGTGTGTGTGTGTGTGTGTGTGTGTGTGTGTGTGTGTGTGTGTGTGTGTGTGTGTGTGTGTGTGTGTGTGTGTGTGTGTGTGTGTGTGTGTGTGTGTGTGTGTGTGTGTGTGTGTGTGTGTGTGTGTGTGTGTGTGTGTGTGTGTGTGTGTGTGTGTGTGTGTGTGTGTGTGTGTGT
>JZLH01S0132292.1:28427-39725 GCA_001188425.1 Eucidaris tribuloides
GTGTGTGTGTGTGTGTGTGTGTGTGTGTGTGTGTGTGTGTGTGTGTGTGTGTGTGTGTGTGTGTGTGTGTGTGTGTGTGTGTGTGTGTGTGTGTGTGTGTGTGTGTGTGTGTGTGTGTGTGTGTGTGGGTGGGTGTGCCTTTCTGTCTGTCCATCTGTCTGTCTGTGTGTCTGTATGTCCGTTTTTGTGTGTCTGTGTGTGTCTGTGTTTCTGTTTGTATGCATGGGGGCAAATCCTGGGGGGACATGGGGTACATGTCACCCCCACGAATTTGAAGGTGGGGGACACAATATCAAATGCCCCTCCCCCACACGAATTAAAGAATACATGTGTGCATAACTATCTAAATTTTAATAGTCTGTGGTTGTTGTTTTTTCTTCACACTTGTACTTCAATTTTCCGTATCAAATAGTCCCAATATTTTCATTGGCCTCGTAATAAAATGTCAAAATTTTCGGCGCGCTCCGCGCTTCTCTTCATAACAAACACTAGTTCACTAATATAATCAAGTGTTCTCAATAGCGTTTGTTATTGAAGATGCAAGCATCAGTTTTTACCAGTAAGCACGTATAATTAGGTGAGATCATCAAATTGCTTAAAAGCCCCCTCACACCTGACCGAATGTAGGCGGACGAAAGGTGACGAATGGGACAAATGCACGAAATGCACGCGAATTCAAATAAAATTTCCGTGAAATCATGCGATCAGTAACTATTGTCAAATTTTATCAACGAACGGTAAGCGAAGGATAAATATGACATGCGAAGGATGTCGATTTTTCGGTTCACCTCTTTGAGTAAATTGCAGCCGAAGGCGAGCGAAGGGTAAATATAACCCAATAAGACGAACGAACAGTGAGCAATGGTTTGATATGGCGTGCGATTAGAAACGAAGACGAGGGAATAGATCGGGCGTTCTTGTACGTTTTGTCATCGTGTTGCTTCGTTAAGGGTTCTTTCGAGATCGGTCCACTTTGGCAAAAGCGCGACGAGGGACTATACGCGACAATAAAACACGAACGATAAACGAACGATTACCGCAGACTAAAAAAGAGATGCGAATTCAAACAGATGACCAACTATTTTTCAGTTCGTCGGGAAATTTAAAACATGTTCAAAATTTCCGCGCGAATTTTAATAATCGCAGTTGTCAGTTCAGAAGGTGTACGAACCCAAACACGAAGGGTAAATATGATTTACTATCAGTTACCATTGAAAACGATTTTTAAAAAAAAAGGCCTTTCGCCAGCCACCGCAAGGCATATTTCAGGCAATTCGGTTAGGTGTGAGGGGGCCTTAAGAGGGCATGTGCAAACGAAACTTTTGCCTGTCATGCATTTCATTCAATATTTTTTTTAAGCTGCGTTGCACGAACATCAGAATATATTCCATCACGATTAATTGTTCAGTATGTTTAGTGACAGAAATCCAAATACGGGTCGGGACCACAGAGGGGGGGCAGCCAACGCCGTATTTTTTAAAGAAATAAAAATAACGGATTTGCCGGTGTAATTTGGCGGTTTAAAGCAAATGGTTTTGTCGTACTTCGGCCATGCCCTCGCCCCCCCCTCCCCCGGCTTGTCGGATTCTGCGCACAGATAGCATATATCTTAAAACGAGAACCCCCCCCCCCCCATTATTGCAATATAACACACGAAATCCGCCGTTACACTACGTAGTAATTGCCTGGGCGTTACATCGCTATTGTTAAAGGCAGGGCATCTCTTTTGCACGCCTACAAATTAACATTGTGTAAATACAATGGCATTTAGAAGAGAATGTCATCTGGGAACCTTTAGCAAAATATAGGATCTAGAAACTCAGTTTTAGTGGAATTATAGTGACCGTTAGACCCTGATTTGATTTTTTTTCTCACGAGAGAAAAATTCCTACCATAGAACCTACACTAAATGGCTGTTGTTTTTCTTTCGAATTTTTTAAAATTCTAGGTAATTACTGACCCACAGATTTCACAGACATGTCATTCATCAATAGCCTAAGGACATGGGTTATCTTTTCCTGGTCTTCGGAGATGTTTGCAAGTGAGATCCACTGCCTTTAAAACCCCTAGTTAAAACCGTGCAGAAAGGCAAGCGATATGTTGTCTGCATTAAAGTAAAGTGTAAGCGATTGCGACGAGCAAAGGTTCAAGCCTAGTTGATAGCTTAAAATCATTATGCATTATCTCATTTTAACTCCTCACACCAGTCTGCTATTTGCTCTTGGCATATGCAAAATCTGATGAAATAGGGCGCCCTTCAACACATGTTGTGTGTATTATATGATTTTAGTGTTCTAGTAATTGTCTACCTATTACAAATATTCAATAAAACTGTTTTTAACCTATTGCTCCTGGGCGGAATAAATTTATCATCATATTCATTGAAATTGAATTTTTTTTCGTGTACGCATTCATAAATTGCATATTTTTTTCGTGAAGTATGAAAACCGCACATTATACTTAAGCTCCCTTGTGACTGGCTTGAGCTCCATGACTGCTTCCACGCCATTTCAAGACAATCAGTGTGTTTCTATTAGAACTAAACACTACACATTTAGCACGTCCTGCTAAATAATTTTGTTAAAAACTATTTCGTAAAAAAATACGATATTTTGAAGGGGAAACTTACTTTTTGTGTAGTGTTTAGTTCTAATAGAAACACACTGATTGTCTCGTAACACTCCTGGAGTGTTTCTGCACTCATTGACGAACTTTTGTGTAAAAGTGTGATTGATACGTCAAGTCATGCATGAGTGAGCACATATTAAAGGTATAACTGTCACTTTTCAAAATTCACCGGAGTCATTTTTGGGGATAGGCCTAGGTGATATAGGGTTTTGACAAATTCTGTTTCTGATGAACGATTTAGCGATTCTGTTAATAATCTATCGTTTGACCCTTATACACCTTCCCAGACACTTTACACATATTTTTGGTTCAATGTATTTAATCAAAAAATTATCATCCTTCATAAATTTTGTTACTGTAAAATCCATTAAGTTTACTGAAAAAAATGAAATCGGATATTTTTCTGCAAAGTGTAACAGAACGTGTTGTACAAACATATAAGGTTGTAACCATGTCATGGTTGAGTGAACACTAAATAAAGCAACAAAATTCATCCCGGTAGTAGATAGTGAAGTTGAAACGTAAAACTAATCAACTGGACTTACCTGTTTGTTGATAAGCGACGTTTCACGTCCTCTAGATCTCCGGGACGCTCCATCAGGCCGACGGATCTTCGGTGGCAATTGGACCCTGTCACGGGTCATCATATTGCCGCCGAAGATCAGTCGGCCTGATGAAGCGTACCGGATAGGACGTGAAACGTCGCTTATCAACAAACAAGTAAATCCAGTTGATTAGTTTTCAGTTTCAACTTCATTTTTTACTGTTATTTTGGTATCATAAATGATCCCTGTGGCTTTTGAAAAGTGACAATTTTGGTTTTAACGCACAATGTCGAACAATACCTTGCGGCAAACCAGGTCAACAAACTTTAAGCCGGCAATTTCAGTAACCCGGAACGATCGATCGAACTTTGTGTAAAATACAATTCAATAGAAACACACAATAGTCTGGGACTATTCGCTATTTAAGCTATGCTTATACTACCCCCCCCCCATGACAAAAGGGCATAACTGACTTTTTTTTATCAAAATTGAGTTACATAGTGTAGGGGACTCAGTAAACCATGTTTAACATGTAGAACAAAAAAAAATTAATTAAAAGTGCCCCTTTGTTTCATAATCAGCTTGTTAAAAGGGCATCACGTGTCACGAGCCATTTTAGAGTCTGCACAGCAGACTAGTTCACTAGTTCACTCAGCCTGAGCCACATAACAACCGCCCGCCTGTTATGAATACATTTTCATCACCAAACATGTAATATGCATACATTAGTTGTTGCTATGTCTGGCAAGCTTCAGTAAGCTGTCAGGTTGCTCAGAGCAACCTTTGTCAAACAGAAAAGTATGCATAAACTGTTCAACCACTATGAAATAGTGTACTATTATAGTGTACTATGGGGGTCAAAAATGGTGCATAATCTAGAACTGAGACTGAATATGCCCAGTAAGTACACTGCAACATTATGACAAGGCTCAAGGTTCTACCACCATTTGACTGTCAAAATACCAAAAAAATATGAATCTTATGTTTTCATAACGAAAGATATGTTTTCTAGACTAAAATTTCGTGATGAAATCATTTCTGAAGTTGGAAATGCAAAATATGCTTTCGTTTTTTAGATATTTTAGAATGTGTGGGTGTGTGTATTTTGCAATAAGCTAATGGGCAGATGTAGTCTCAGTTCCAGACCAGGCAATTTTTTGACCTGTAAATTACACCCACTCTCCGACTTTTTTTTTTTTACCTCCGGAGACACTCACTCTGCCTCAAATCAAGACTTTAGTATTGCTGAAAGCAGTTGACTGAAGATAAAAGTTTTCTTATCAATACGAAGATGGGTAAATCTAAATGTCTGGAAACCAGACTTGGGCATATTTTACCTTTAGACTAGTTTCATAGTAAATGCAAATTGTATGCATACTATTCTATCTAACAAAGGATGCTCTTTCTGGAAGCTTGCCACACCTTGCTACAACTAATGTATGCACATTGCATTTTTGGTATTGTATATATATTCATACGAACAGGTGAAAAAAATACTTCTTCACTAGGTTTCAGAAGAGAAAACATCCGTCTAAATTTTAATAAATATTCATTTTGGGGGTTCAAAATAATTAAAATCCATAATAATTTTGAACAAAAGACTATGCAGGTTACCATATTGGAAATTTAATCACTTATTAAGAAATACAAGGGGCACAATTGATTAGATATTCAGGCCAATAACTTGATTGGTTTGACCAAAATATTTTTTTTTTCAGAAATGTCCTGACTTTTTACACACTTGTCAAAATAAGGGTACCTTCTTTTTTGCATTTCTTCTAGATCTGTTTATTTATTTGTGAGTAAAATAAAATTATAGTGAGCTTATAGCTTATTAAATTCTGCACGAAAGGAGGGGAAATTTAGCTTTCTAACCGGTCCCTATCAAATCATATAGTGGCTCAAAAGATGCACTACTCTGAAAATGGGCTTTATTTTTGGAGTATCATTTGTCACAGCACAGGGTAATTTCTAGGGGTTACCACATGTAAAGTATGCAATATAATTATAGCAAATGTAGTCTCACTGGAAAGATCATGATATGAACTATTAAAAATAAACACATAAAATAATATATGCTTGTTTTGTGAATTCTACAACCATTTCAAAGTTGGTGAAAATTTTTGTTCACATGTGTAATATTATACCAGATTGTCCATAGAGCTGTATGCTAAGTCATGTGTAATATTATAAGAGATTGTCCATAGAGCTGTATGCTAAGTCATGTGTAATATTATACGAGATTGTCCATACAGCTCTATGCTAAGTCATGTGTAATATTATACCAGATTGTCCATAGAGCTGTATGCTAAGTCACGTGTAATATTATACCAGATTGTCCATACAGCTGTATGCTAAGTCACGTGTAATATTATACCAGATTGTCCATACAGCTGTATGCTAAGTCACGTGTAATATTATAAGAGATTGTCCATAGAGCTGTATGCTAAGTCATGTGTAATATTATACGAGATTGTCCATAGAGCTGTATGCTAAGTCATGTGTAATATTATAAGAGATTGTCCATAGAGCTGTATGCTAAGTCATGTGTAATATTATAAGAGATTGTCCATAGAGATGTATGCTAAGTCATGTGTAATATTATACGAGATTGTCCATACAGCTGTATGCTAAGTCATGTGTAATATTATAAGAGATTGTCCATAGAGATGTATGCTAAGTCATGTGTAATATTATACGAGATTGTCCATACAGCTGTATGCTAAGTCATGTGTAATATTATAAGAGATTGTCCATAGAGCTGTATGCTAAGTCATGTGTAGTATTATATGAGATTGTCCATACAGCTGTATGCTAAGTCATGTGTAATTTTATACAAGATCAAATGTAATTGAATACATGGGCTTGATGTATATGTAGAAAGAGATTGATGGATTTAATAGCAATAAATATTTAGTAATGAATATGTAATACCAATGTTTTTGTCTTTTTTTTAAGTCTGTGCATATGAGTTTTTTTTTGTATTTGTTGATTTTATTTACATCTGTGTGTGTGTGTCTATGGTGTTTGTATGTGTGTATGTGTCTCTGTGAATGTATATGTGTATGTGTGTCTGTGGTGTGTTTGTTTCGTGTGGGAAGTGACTTGTCAACTCTCTGCGTATTGTGGCATGTTAGTTCTTTATTTTTGGTGCAGTTTACTGGTTGTAGAATGGTACAGGTGTGTGGTTTTTTTACTTATTTTTTTTAGGAAGTGAGTGTTTGGTAGGTTTTTTTATTTATTTTTTTTAAGGAATTGAGTGTTTGCAGTTTGCATGTAGATACCAGACAACCAGTACGATTTTATCAGATTTAGTATGATTTTTTTCAGTGTCCAAATCAACAGAATGAGTTTCTGATACGAAAATAAGATTTTTTTTAAAGGATGTACAGTATACTTATACTAAGTGATTTCACACAGTAAGATATTAACCTTCAATTTGCATTAAGAATAAGAGTTGTGATATGTATCAGTAAGATTTATTTTTCATGTTAGGATGTTGGCAGGTATGCATGTAGTGGGATGTCTGTTTATGTATGGAATAAAAGGGAATAGCAATTTGCTATACGGTTTTGAGAGAGAACAATTGGAAAGGAATATGTTGGCTTTGAAAGTTAACACATTTATATCAATTTTGAGGTTTTTAGAATACTTGGAATCACGAATGACTCAATGGCACAATAATCCGATTTCTTTTGGAATAATTCACTGTTTAAAATAGTATATGCTTACTTTGTGAATTCTACAACCATTTCAAAGTTGGTGAAATTTTTGGTCACACCAAAATGGCCTTTTTGGCGTCCAAAAAGGCCATAAATCTGATTTTTTTTTCCACAAAAATGTGAAAGATACAGGGTTCTCAGTTTCAAAAACTGAAAATACATTACCTTAGAACAGACATGTACGTGTATTCATGTTTTAAAATGCATTTCCCCATTAAATATTGTACACACTTTTGTCAGTCAAATGGTGGTCTGATTTGAACACTGTCATGTTAACACACAAACAATTGACATATAGTAAAAAAAAAAAAAAAAAAAAAATAAAAATTTTGCATTTCTGCAACACAACATTTCAGTCTAAAAACATATTTTTTTTTAACAAAAAGTTCATACATAGTTTTCACAAAAGATAAGCAGGAACGAGAGACCTGTGGAGAAATTGTGGAGGTTACTGAATATTTAAAAGAGGTTCCTAACAGTCTTTTCATGATTTTTTTTTAGTTCGTTAGTTACCAGGACAACAATCAAATAACAAAATAAATCAAGTATTATGTCAATATTTTTAATTTGTTGAAATTGGACAACCTTCTCAGTTCATTTGTTAAAGACTTTTAAAGCTTGGTAAAGTTGTTTAAAACTGGTCAAAGTTAAGTATGGTTTTAAATAGGTTTACAAGGAAATGATTTGGTTTCCATGGCAACACCATTAACTTATTTCCCTTTCAAGAGTCTGATATATGAAAAAGAAATAAATGCAATCGTGAAACCAACTGTAACAACTGTTTTGTGATGTTATTGCATTTTATAACAGTTTCTTAATATCAAATTTTGGGGGAACCCCACGACAAAAAGGCATAACTGACAATGTGAACGAAAAATGCGGGATTTTCAGGAAATTGTCATAAGACTTTGAAAGACCTTTGAAATGCACATTTGGATACGTTAACTTGTAAACAAAACACTGAATAGTATTTTAAGGCTTTGAACAAAATAGTTTTTTCTCAATATCTCTGATACACCAAAATTTCAGTTATCCTCTTACGTCAGGGTGGGGGGCAGTGCATGCCTGATAATCTAATCAATTATGCCCCCTATCCCCATAAGTGATTAGATTTCTGATACGGTAGCCTACATACTTTTTTTCAAAATAATTCTCTTTAAACTTGATTTTATCCATCTCCAGCCCAAATATGAACATGCAATAGGCTATTTTATAGTGTATTCAAATTTATGGATGTTTTCTCTTCTGAAACCTAGTGCAAGAGTTATTTTTCTCACCTGTTTTTTATGAATAAATTTTCAATACCAAAAATGCAAATTACATTACTTAGTTGTATGTCTGGCAAGCCTCCAGCAAGCTGTCAGGTTGTTAAGAGCAACCTTTGTCAGAATTGTATGCAAAGAATTTGCATTAATATTAAACAGTTTATGGGCAAAGCTGCATGTGCCCTAGTCTGGCTTCTAGACATAAAATTAACCTGTTCTCATATTTAATGAGCATAATTGACAATTTCAACGAAAAATGCGGGATTGTCAGGAAATTGTTATATGACTTTGAAAGACCTTTGAAATACACATTCGGATATGTTAACTTGAAAACAAAACACTGAGTAGTATTTTCAGGCTTTTAAGAAAATACGTTTTGCTCTATATTTCTGAAACACTAAAATGTCAGTTATCCCCTTTTGTCATGGGGGGCAGTATATATTAGTCCCTTTGCAAGGGCGTAGGCTGGGGGGTGCACTGGGTGCACGTGCACCCCCCCGCAGAGCCATAGGAGTTCCGCCCCTGGCAAGAAAAACGAAATTTGTACTACTTTTTCTGCTTTCAACGTCTGATTTACTCAACTTTAGTTCCACTTCCCTAAGATGTGCACCTCCCCATGTCACTTTAGTTCCACCTCTCCTAGATGTGCACCTCCCCGTGCCCAAACCAGCCTACGCCCTTGCTTTGTGTAGCTATATTGTGTTTATATGTTCACTACATACATACATTGTAATTCAAAATTATGTAACTTATGAAAAATATTACTTGTAAAAATTATTGTATTGTGTGTAATCATGTTTGAAAGAACTACACAATAAATGGAATCAATCAATCAGTCAATCAATCAATCAAACTCACCAATATTAGCCGATTAAATTTTAACCGGATAAATTCGGTATGCTCAATAGAAACACGCTAAAAAAACAAACAAAAGTACGTTCCACGCACTCATACAAGTTATAGATGCCACTCCTTACACACCTCTTTGCTTTCTACTCTTGGTAAATATTTAATTTGCTGATAGAGGGCGCAATTCAATGACAATGTTGTGCTAACTCAGGAGTTAGTGTTCCAAGAAAAGTGCACCGATTTTTTTTCCGTTTTGGTCTCGCATGTTTTGCATGACAGAAGCGAGACATAGGCGCCGCTTTTCCGACAGCAGCGGCGGCGGTTGTGATGGTGGTGGTGTCCAGCTTCTGCAAGAATTCTGCAAACACATGCTTACCTTCCAAAATCACGTACCCAAGTAAAGCATTGCAGAGCAGTAGGATGACGTCAACATGATTCGGAAACATGTATGTAGGGGGAGGAGGGGGATAACGAAACAATAAATCAGTACAACCGTTGCTTTCATGTTGGTATATAATAACCGTCTGGGAGTGCTACACCTGGTTCTGCCATTATCCACACATATTTCTGAACCAGAGTGACGTCACACTTCAGTACTCTCTTGCGGTCAATGAGCCTACGCACCATTGTTACAGTGAGCCAGCTGCACATGGCAGGACTAGTGCAAATAGAAAATGCCGATAGAAAGAACCCATCATAAATAATATACAGGGTGGCCCAGAAAGAATGCTACGAGTATGATCGCTAATTTCTTCAACATTATCGGCAAAATGTCATTGATTTTTATTTCGTTGTTTAGAACATTCTTTTTTC
Source organism: Eucidaris tribuloides (assembly GCA_001188425.1). Lineage (NCBI taxonomy): Eukaryota > Metazoa > Echinodermata > Echinoidea > Cidaroida > Cidaridae > Eucidaris > Eucidaris tribuloides. The sequence goes on from JZLH01S0132292.1 coordinate 38,250, forward strand.
AATAAAATGATACCAAGATCATTGATTTTGAGTAAGGCGTTTTGATTCTAGGGCCATTTTTCGGAGGCAATGCAATTTTCCAAATTTCCAATTTTTCAACAGCGGCGGTCATCGGAACGCCGAGATATTCTGGCGTCTCAGCTAACTATACCGGCCGCATACCGGACAAACCGCAATGACAATGGAGACATAGCTCGCATCGTCTTCCTTATGAAAGCGATGGCATTCCAGCTCTTTTGTCATTGCGGTTTGTCCGGTGCGGCCGGTATGGTTAGCTACAACGCCAGAATATCTCGGCGTTCCGATGACCGCCGCTGTTGAAAAATTGGAAATTTGGGAAATTGCATTGCCTCCGAAAAATGGCCCTAGAATCAAAACACCTTACTCAAAATCAATGATCTTGGTATCATTTTATTGGAAAAAGAATGTTCTAATTAACAAAATAAAAATTAATGACATTTTGCCGATAATGGTGAAGAAATTAGCGATCATACTCGTAGCATTCTTTCTGGACCACCCTGTACAGGTCACCTATAAACGATCGTTTTAGCTATCGTAACTCTTGTCAGGTCTTGTGTCTGAATTGGGTAGCGTGCTGTCCCCTCACGTCATTTTGGTGACGTGTGGGTTCGAGTCCCAAATTTGAATTTACTTTTTTTAAGTGTATATTATCATGAACGCAGCAGTTTATTCCGTCAGCGCGTACATGTCATATTCTCCCCGCCAATAAAAAAAAAACCCAGAAATAAGATACAGTTTTACTAAAGATGCCCAGAGTGGACCAAACTAAGCGTGCACAACTATCTCATATAAAAAAAAATAAGAAAAGAACAAAAAAAAAACGCTCTCTTACTGACTCAGGCTTTTATTATATATAATGTTTACCAATTAAATACAAGTTAAAATAATCCGAAATAAAAAAAAGCAGCAGACTGAGGGAAAACTCAGCTCTAAAAGAAATTTAATCGTAACAACGTACCATATAGTCTAAAATCTTAAAAGGACTGAGCAGCGACCATCTTTTTCTAACTGTCCGATACAAAATTAACTTACTATTAGATTCAACCGGTAGTTATGATCCAACAGTTAAATATTGATATATCACTGGGCAATGGTACTAAACCCCCAGTTATTAACAACCTTTTCTAGACAATCTGGACAAGAAACGTATACAGAAACTTCTCAGATCTTCAGAAATAAAACATTACCCCAACATGTTATTGCTTAATCTGATAGCGTATGATGCGGAACAGGTGCGGTTCTATACTGAAATATTTAGGGGCTACTGGGGGCTTCATTCGCGGCCAAATCATAGGTCCCAAATTTTTCTCGGTCATCCCAGTTGCCGAAAAGTCGCTCGGGGGAGGGGGACGTAAAATCATCCATTCCGAATCCCAGGTCAATTTTTTTTTTTTTAACGATCAAACTCACTTCCCGAAAAGGTCACTCAGAAGTTTACCCTCCGATTTTTTTTTT
>JZLH01S0132293.1:16396-28498 GCA_001188425.1 Eucidaris tribuloides
TACGCACGACGAAGACGCACGACGCACGACGAACGACGCACGACGGCACGACGCAGCGACGAAGCGACGGAACGACGGACAAAAAGAGATCCATAGCTCACTTGAGCGCCTTTGGCTCAGGTGAGCTAATAATACATAATAATAATAATATGAATAATGATAAAATAATAATAATGATAATAATAATAATAATATTAATAATAATAATAATAATATATAATAATAATAATAATAATAATAATAATAATAATAATAATAAATAAATAATGAAATAATAATAATAATAATAATAATAATATAATAATAATAATTATAATATATATAATAATAATGTAATAATAATAATAATAATAATAATAATAATAATAATAATAATAATAATAATAATGATAATAATAATAATAATTTATTATTATTATTACTATTATTATTATATAATGATGATACTACTGCTCTTGCTGCTGCTACTACTACTACTACTACTACTACTACTATTACTACTATATTGATACTACTAATGCTGATGATAATATTAATAATACATTTTCATGACTGACTGTTGAAATAGTATGGTTATTCTCTTTAGTCTACGTGTGTTTATTTGTGTAAATTCATCCACGGAGAACACGTCATGGTTATATACCAATAAGAACTGGAGTACAAACACTTGTAAGAGTTATGGTGAACCAATAAAATCACACTTGACTGAGACATTTGGAATAAAAAGTAGGGCTAGGTTTCATTGACTGTGCAGGATCATGCTAAAATGGCTGTTTCACACAATTTACCTTCTTTCCCCTTTCCAGTCAATTGACTTTTCATCACTGAAATGATTTTCAAAAATCTCAAGCTCAGGTTAACTGTCATTATTTAGACTCTCTCGTATAGCTCCCTCCTCAATTCATGTACATGTATTACAAATAATCCTGATATTATTCGTGAAACTTTTAACATGTTAGAGAGTAAATGGTTGCAACCCCCCCCCCCCACAACAACCACCACCACCACACCAGTTAACACGTGAGTAGTTTGATAGGCTCTGAAGTTCCCCTTTCCTCCCACAGATCAAAGATTGGAATGAATTTGCAAACTATGAAACTGAAGTTAACTTTCAGCATTCAGACTGTCTCTCGAGCCCCCTCACCTCCCCTCATCCTCCCTCCCTCTGAATAAGTTTAAAGGAACCGAAATAACTCACGTTATACCATACATTCCCGTCTCTTCCTGGGATTTCTTAGATTTGAATAGATTGTGACCCTCATTACCAAATTTATGAGTTTTCAGGGACTGGAAAGGTTCTTAACACCTCCCCCCCTCCCATTGAATGAGCTTTAGGACCTGTGCAACCTTGCACCACCGCCCGCCCCACAGGATTTCTGGATTTGAATGGGCAGGGACCCAGACCCGTGAACTTTGCTGTAGTACTTTCTGTATTATTTACCATATCTGCTGTATTTCATGTTTATTTATAGATAAGCTCATTTCTTATGCAAATTATTTAATATTAATTTAACAAAGTTGATATCGTTTAATAGTCACCGGACGTCATTTGCCATAATCATCACTCAGTATAGGCTACTGCTTGGAAGTATAAGAAGAAGAAACATTTTTTTGACAATCAATGTGTTGGCAATTAATCTATGCATAGTTTTAATATGCAAATGAATTGACATCATAAACTTAATTGTCAAATTAATGTACTTTTGAAATTACTCTTTTTGACTGCTCATATGAAGATTAGTGTCCCCCAAAATTTTCAATAACATCTGAATGGTTTATTACCTAGATAAAGATTGCGTAACGTGCAAAATCCCACTAAATTCCAGTAAAAACACCATACATTTCTCCAAAAGCGTCATTTTATGTACGTTTCTGTTTGTGCAATGACCTCCAGACCACTTATGCAAATGAGTTGATCTAATTAATAGCATAAATCAAGTGAGGATTGTCCAGACTTGAATGATTTAATAATTATTGTTCATCAACAGCTTCAATAATTGCTCAGTGATCAAGTTTATTAGGGCTAGACATTGTTTACTATTCACGCAATGTGTGATTAGCAGCAAAAACATGCATATTTGAATCTATGCAAATGAGATGACGTCACTGACAGAAAACAATGACCTCAATATCCATCAAATGTTATCTATTGATTACCCATTACATGATCAATGTTATCTGAAAGTTTGATTGTAATTGAGCTTGTCTTTACGGAGATATAGCGAATATAATGTCCGCAGATTTCACTATCCCCAAAGAAAACGGCGAAATTGTTCAAAAAGTCGCCCATTTTTACTTGTGCACTCATATGTAAATTGACCGGCACACATCTTATTCAAATAATTTTGTGCAAATTTATTGTTTAGATCAACTTAGTATTGTCCAGACTAACTATTTGATACGTTTTGGAAGGCCAGTGGCTACAATTTATATCCAGATAAAAAACTTTTGACAAGTGTAGCCAAAAGTTTCAATTTTTGAAGCAATTTTGCCAGTTAAAACCGCATTTTTCAGAATATGCAAATAAGAAGACGTCATTAACACAAGAATGAAAAATGATGTGAATATACAATTCTATACAGCTATAGAGGATGACAGAATGCACCTTTTCTCCAAGTTTCAGGAAAATTGAACAAGTTGTTACTTAGATACAGGCAATAATGTCTGCCCAGATTTCAGCGGCCCCTAAAACGAGGTAAACTTGTTGAAAAAGTTGTGATTTTGCATGTGTCCCAATATGTGAAAAGAAAACATAGTCTAAATGAGTTTTTTTTTCTTGTTAACATCTTTTTTCCATCGAAGGAGACACCAATAAACAAAATGGCACCCAAGTAGAAGGATCATAGGGGGGATGCACGGTAGACCCTTCTGGCCCACGGACTAATATCCCTCAAGAGCTATAATCTGACAGAGCGTCTAAATGTATCTCCGTTGTGTTCTTCATGCGAGTTATTCGGTCATGTATCTTTGAATCCGGTGGAGTGCCACGTCTGCGAGTCCTCGTAAGTAACACGACGATAACTTTTATCATGTGTGAACCTTTTGCTCCGGGCCCCATTCTCGAGCCACAATAGATAAACGTTTTACAGCGTGTCTCCAAAAAAAAATATGCAAGTGAAAAGCGCCCTCTTTGGCAATTATAAATTTCTGTTGTGACATAATGGTTACATCAACATCAAGAGCAAAGTCTCAGCTTTCTAACGCCGTTTGTTTTGTTTCATTTGCTCGTTTTAATCATGAGATATGTTTAGTTAACAACAAACAGGGTGAAATCACAAAGTTGCCACTTTTATAACAGTCATGATAGTATTAGGGGCCCTCTTCCGTAAAAGTGCACAAATAGGCATACTTTCGTACGGCAAGGGGGGTGTTTGGGGTGTTCAACACCCCCCCCCATTTAGCCGAAGGGAGGTGTTTAAAGCCACCCCCAAACACCCCTTTTCACCCGAATTACCCCTTTTTTCACGATATCACCCCCTTTTACGTAAAAAGTGGGGTGTTTGAAAATGAGAAATAAATGATTTTTTAGGATTTTGGAAAAATAATGTTCATGACAAACCCCCGCACCCCCGCCCACACCGCCGGAAAAATTTGTAAGCCTTTGGGATTTGGGAAAAAAATTTCGTGCAACTACGTGACGTGGAGAATTGTTTGACCTTGATTTTGGGGAAAAAAATTTTCGTCACCTACCCCCCCCCCCCCCGCTGAGCGAGTTTTCGGCGACTGGCGTGACCTGGAATAAAATTTTTGACCTTGATTTGGGAAAAATAAAATTACGTCACTAAACGCCCTCTCCCCCCCCCCCCCCTCAGGCGGTTCGGCGTGACCGGGCAAAAATGTGGAACCTACGGATTGGCCGCGGAAAAACACTCCCCTTGGAAATCCTGCTATAAGCGCCTATGCACAATAGTGTTTTTGTTTTTTTTTTTTTTTTACACTTTTGTATTTAAAGGCAGTGGGTCTTATTTGCAAACATCCCCGCAGACCAGGAAAAGATAACCCATGCCCTCAGGCTATTGATGAAGGGCATGTCTGTGAAATTTGGGGGTCAGTGATTGCCTAGAATTTGAAAAATGCAGAAGACAAACAATAGCTGTTTAGTGTATGTTCTATGGTAGAATTTTTTTTCTCGCGAGAAAAAATTTAAATCTGAGTCTAACGGTCACTTTAATTCCACTAAAACTGAGGTTCTAGCTCCTTTATTTTGCTTATGGTTCCAGAAGGCATTTTCTTCTAAATGCCATTGTATTTACACAATGTTAATTTTTAGGCATGCAAAAGAGATCTCCTGCCTTTAATTATGCATATCTCAAGATTAAAACAAACAAATTGAATAGAACAAACGATATTTGAAAGCTAAGACTTTGCTCTTGACGCCAATGTAAGCATCTTGTCACAAAAGTATAAGTGCCAAAGAGGGCGCTTTTCACTTGCACAATTTTGTTTTGAGACGCACTGTATAGCCTCTTGTTTTCATTTCATTTATTCACCATTTAAAACAAAATCATAAAAACATAACAATATACAAAGCAAATGGTTTGGTACCCTGTGAAGCTACAGAGAGCTTATCTTGACAGGGCCCAGAAGTTAAAAACAAAACAAATCATCACTCAACATAACATACAATAAGTGATAAAACATCTTACAATGAGCTACAAAACACTGTGACAACAAAATGAACAATTACACTACATTATCTTACATTACATTACATTACATTACATTACATTACATTACATTACATTACATTACATTACATTACATTACATTGCATTACATTACATTACATTACATTACATTGCATTACATTACATTACATTACATTACATTACATTACATTACAATACATTACATTACGTTAAGTAACATTACGATACATTACATTACAATACAACGGAATACCGTACCGCACAACAATACGGTACAATGGGATACATAACAGAGAAGACGAAACGGCAAGTGTACAGGAAAATGTTGAGACAACTTTTGTGTTTATTATTATTTGGGGGGAAAATGGATAAAAAGATTAACTTTCTTCAGTATAATTAAGTAATAATTCTTTCTATACAACCGTTTAAACTTTGATATCGTAGTACTCATTTGTATGTTTTCATCTAAATTATTCCATGTGTGGGGACCTTTATAACGAATTGAGTTTTGACCGGTAACTGTGTGTGCTAAATAATAATGGAGTTATTGGTTTTGGCAAGTGCCATACCTATGAATTCGCGAATTGCAAGTGAACATTTGATTAAATATGGATGGCAAAAGTTGTCTCATATATTGGTACATGAATATTGCTGTGTTGAAAAATATTAAATCGTTTATGGTTAACATATTCATTTCAGAGGAGAGTGGTTTTGTATGACTATTATAGCTAACATTGCACATTATTCGAATAAGTTTTTTCTGAAGAATAAATAACTTTTGTATATGAGTTTTATATGTGTTACCCCAAACGACATTACAATAGTTGAATTGCGGTAAAATTATATTATTATACAAAGTAAGAATCACAGTCTTCGGTAACATATATTTTAACTTAGATATATTTCCGACAGTTTTTGAAACACGTTTGCATATGTCATCGATATGATGTTTCCAAGATAAGTGTTCATTAATTGTGATTCCTAAAAATGTTGTGTTTTGAACTCTTTCAATTTCTATATTATCAATACATAATGGGGTTAAATTATTAGGTATATTCTTATTTCTAGATCGGAAAATAATGTACTTTGCTTTAGCAATATCTAAAGATAGTTTGTTAGTCTTTAGCCAGAGAACAACATTTTCAAATTCAGAGTTAATTTGTTCCATCAGTATTGGCAAATTTTTGTGGGATAAGGTAACACTTGTGTCATCGGCAAAAAGTAGAAATGATAAAGTAGAGGAAGTACTTACAATGTCGTTGATGTATAATAAAAAATAATAGGGGGCCGAGTACTGATCCTTGGGGTACACCACATGTACGTAGTTTGTTTCATATGTGACTTGACACCATGGACCACCACATACTGTTGACGGTTAGTTAACTATTCTTTAAACCACTCTAAGGCATGACCTCGAATTCCGTAATGATGGAGTTATTTCAGCAGTATGTGGTGGTCAACGGTGTCGAAAGCCTTTGACAAATCCAAAAATATAGCAATTGTGTAGTTACCATTATCTATTTGCTGAGAAATTGAATCATGTAAGTGAAGTAATGCCATATAGGTTGAATAATTTTTCCTGAATCCAAATTGTTGGGATGTTAAATTTTATGTATAATTTTTCTAAAAAATTTGGGGAAAAATGGTAAGACTGAGACTGGCCTATAATTAGCAATATTATCAGTCTCTTTGTTTTTGGAAATTGGCACTACCTTAGCAATTTTTAGATTGTCTTGTTAATGACGTAGCCTTCACTTATAATACTTTCCTTTGATATGTGAAGAATTTAACAAACCAGCTCAGTTCTTTATGCTGGGTGTCAGAGGTTGTCAAAGGATGATGACACCCTTTTCGGATTGGGGGTAAAAGTAAAAAAAAAAAAGTCAAAATTTTTCGGTGCGCCGTGCGCGCGCACAAAAAAAAAAAGATTGCGTATGTTTATTACTATATATTTCTATGTTTACTTCAGTAGCGTAGCCAGCTTTTTGGTATGGGGGGGGGGCAAGACACCCAAATGTACCGACAACGGAACAATCGATTTTACACAAACACACACACACACACACACACACACACACACACACACACACACACACACACACACACACACACCTATTATAGTTGTTATTTATTCTATTTATTTATTTATTATTTATGTGTTTGTTTGGTTTAAAGATCCATATCTGCTTGAACAAGAATGCAAGCGTACCATTTTGCTCAGTTATATAACTTACCTGCCAAAGCTTGCTTATTTTTTTTCGTTTGCCCATGCACATCGCTCTCTGCGATTACTGCATTTTGATTGCCTTGGCAATATTATGAAACGGGATTATTTAATGCGCGAAGGCGAGGCGAAGCGAGCGAGCCCAAAAATATATGATTTCTCATGGGTCCGGAACGCTCGTTTATCAGGGGATATAAATTTTATTTTCTCATAGATATTTATCGAAAAAATGTGAATTCCAGGTTAAACTCGGTCAGGGTGCAAATACAAATATTATTAGACCCTTTCTATTTCATACTTCTGTCTTGAAGTTCCTCTCCTTTGGAAATTTATACAGAGGTAAAATGTTGGACAAGCATTTCTTTTCTGAAAGCCTTTTACAACGCCGGGTTGTTTGTTTCCTGTTTAAATCTTAGTCTTCAATAAATTTCCCCTTGTTTTACTTGTGGCATGACACTATGACTGACAATTTGTCGGGAAAAAATGACGTTTACAAAGTATATGTTAATTTAGCGAGCTTGAAATTTTTCGCATTTTTACATCAGAAAATTTCATTTTCTTGCATTATTTTTGTCGGTTATTGGGACATTTTGTTAGTACAAGATAATGTGGTTCTCTTTTCTATTACTGACGACATGAAGTTATGATAAAACGATTGACAAATTTAATACCGGCAAAGCACCGTCAACAAAATTTTGGTCGTTATGCAAGCGAGCAGAGCGAGCGAGTTTGAAAAATTTTGCATGTTTGCACTTCAAAAGTGCCATTTCTTGGCCTATTTTTGTGGGTACATGATAACGTGGTTCTTTTCTTAATTACTATGATAAGATGATTGACAAATTACCGGTCAACAAAATATCGGTTGTTAAGCGAGCGAGTTTGAAAATTTTTGCATTTTTGCGCTTCAAAAGTGCCATTTCTTGGCTTATTTTCGTCGGTATTTGAGACATTTTGTCGGTACAAGATGTCATGGGTACCGGCCTAAATATACCGACAAAATTTCAAATTTACCGACAAAATTCGGAAAATGGATTATGGGGGGGGGGCAATTGCCCCCTCTGCCCCCCCCCCTTTGGCTACGCTAATGGTTTACTTAAATGGTTTTGTATGATAAAATAATGTAAGTTCATTGTACTAATGTAATTACGAGTATGCTATATTATAGGGTATTTTTGTATTTGTATTTTACATTTTTTAGCATGTGATTATAACTGTATTTTGCTTTGTGTAAAATAAATGCAATGAAATTACGTCAGAGAAGCATTTTGTTTGTATGGTTGTTTTCTGATTTTCGTTAAATGATAAATTATGACTGTGTTCTTATAATCTTTAGACGCAGGCCAGTGTAAAACAGGCCCACTCTGTAACATTTTTATAACCTTCGTCCACACAATGTGTATGCTTTTCATGTATACATTTTATTTTTCTTACGTATCTGGCTGCATAGTGGCAATAAACTTGAAATTATTGATTTTGAGTGATCGTCGTATTATGTATAAAGTTTAAATGATAACGTGGTAATAAGGTGGCGTTCTAAGATATAACCACGACGGAATCGAAAAGGTAAATGAAAAAAAAAACACGTAAAGGGTCAACATTAAAAGGAATCATCACTTCTTACATGAGTCCTGATAGTTATGAGAATGCAGCATTTCTGCAGTTACACACACTGCGAACGTACCCAGCTCACCCAGGTAAAAAATTAACACTTTGGGTGCTGGGTTGTTTTAGACGTATGTGTCTAACCTTTCAAAAATGTACATTTTTCTATAAAAATCCAAATGATGTCGAGACAAGACATTTTAACTCAATTAGTTGGTTCAATGTGTCTTCATCTTACTATGAATATCATTGATAGGAACTTCAGTGACGTTTGTCATTCCAATTTAAAAATATGGAACTGATTGTCTTCTCGGCGCACCGAAGGCCCAATAGCACCCAACTCTGCATGGTCGTCATGTACTACAGTGTGTCTCAAAAATAATTGTGCAAGTCGAAGGCGCCCTCTTTGGTAATGAGAACAACATTTTTGTGACGTGATGCAAACATTACCATCAAGGGCATAGTCTTAGCTTTCAAATGCTGTTTATTCTGTTCAGTTTGCTTGTTTTTTATTCTGAGATATGTTCAGTTAACAACGAAAAGGTAAAATCGTGCCACTTTTACTACAGTCAATTAAAGCATCAGACCTTCGTCCCGTAAAAGTGACATAATTGTGATTCCACCCTGTTGTTGTGTACACGATATCTCGAGATCAAAACAAGCAATTTGAATAGATTAAACAGCATTTGAAAGCTAAGACGTTCTTGACGTTGATGCAAACATTATGTCACAAAGTAGTTTAAACTGTCAGAGAGGGCGCTTTTCCCTTGTACATTTTTTTGAGACGTACTGCAGAATGTCTTAAAAATTGTGCAAGTAAAAAGCGCCCTCTGTGGCAATTACAAAATAGTCTTGTGACATGATACTTGCATCAACGTCAAGGGCAAAGCCTTAGGCTTAGCTTTCAATTGCCATATCTTGTAAATAACAAAAGGGTGGAATCACAATTGTGTCACTTTTACAAGAGATTGTAGTAAAAGTGGCACAATTGTGATTTCACCCTTTCCTATTTAAATAAACATATCTCAAGATTAAGCCAAGCAAATTGAACAAAATTAACGGTATTTGAAAGCTAAGACTATGCTCTTGACGTTTGTATAAGCATCATGTCACAAGAGTACTTTCTAATTGCCAATGAGGGCGGTTTTCACTTGCACAATTTTTTTTTGAGACACACTGTATATACCATGCCAGGGTGTAGTCACCGATTCAGGTATCACACGCCTAATTACACGAGAAAATCAAGAAATGATCACTAAATTCACCTCTGTCGATAGACCCAACCCAGAGATTAATAAAAGTTATGTAAATAAGAGGCTGCAAAGAAAGGGTGAATTCGATAGTGTGGCAATTATTATTTTCTGTTAGGGCTTGACTAGATCTTTATTACGTTAAAATGAAAGAAATGAATGGATTGTGTAGGATTTTTTTTAATGTGCTCATGGATGATGGCTTTGAAATTCGGACAGAAGCACCAATCGCCATGGACATGTTGGAGTTATTTGAGGGGAATTCCCTGGAGAAAACGCTGGTCAACACCATATCTTGTGCAGATAATTGAATTGAGGAATTGTTCTACAGTGTGTCTTAGAAAAAAGGAAACCGGATTTCATGGCAAAAATATTATATCATAATGAATAATTTCTTCAATAAATAAGGTATGATGGTAAAGCTCTGTTCCTCTTCTTCTTTTTTTGATACGTAAGTTATTATAAATCTTTCACGCATTATTGAATTAAAACAATGGATATTGGTGCTACAAAATTTTCATTTGCACGTGCATATCCCATCTTTGAGTCCATTTTCATGGTAGTAAATGCAATTATTCTTAAAAAACAAAGTATGACATAAAACTTCATAATTTCTTCTTTTATCAGACACCTCATGCGTAAAAAAAAAGATAATGTATGCCGGAGAGCAAAGTAAAATTAAAACATGCCTGTTTTAGCGTGATTTTCCAAATGAATACACTTTTAGCAACTGGATGCGAGCCGAACAAAAGGGTTCACGCACGACTGACTTCACACAATATCTTGCTCGGGGTGCAACAATAGGCTCCGAATCATGTTCGCAAGGTAATTTCTTGGTTGCTGGCTGCCAAATCCAGAAAACAGGGTTAATGAATGCATTTTGGAACATTTCTGAAAAATAACATCATTTCAAAATGTCTTTTCTCAATGATGCAACGCTTATTTTTCACAAATGTGGTATCATATGAAAGAAGATAAAATCGGCTTTTCAGTGATGTCCTTCAATGTCGAAGATATTCTGAATACATTCTAGCATGACAGTTTGAATTTCAAATATGCTCGTGCAAATGATTTCATGACTGTGTCCCTTCTGATTGTCTTTGCTCAGCCACGCGTGAATGGGAATCCCTGTGGCCGGTATCAAAGGAAATATGCTTTCCAACCACGTACGGTTTTCTTTTCATATTTGTTATTAAGATATAAAAATATTTTTTATCAATCTCGGTTTAACAGTTTTAATTCCAACCCCCCTAATCAATCAATCATTGATTTTTAATAATTTTTCAAGTTTTATGTTTATAAACACTAGGCTATTATCTCCAAAACCACAGGAACGCATGTCATGCGCAGCAAATTAACAATTGCGCCCTCAAACGCAATGTTATACTGGCGTATAATATGCGCAGAATACATAAAAATACGTCACTGTAGCCTTTGAACGTACTCGACGGTTGCTCGAATAATTTTGGTCGCGGACAAGAAAAGTAAGAGAGAGAATATCATGGCGGATTTTGTCAAACTGAACGTCGGTGGAGTGGTGTATCAAACAAGCCGTGCAACGCTGACCCGTTATCCTGACTCGATGTTAGCGTCGATGTTTAGCTATCCGTCTGCAACAGACGAATACGGTATGTGTATTCATGGTCAACTCCCACCTAATTAACAGCATTTATATTTGTCGACGAAATATTGTATAATTCATGTAAAAGGTAACATTTATGTCATTTGGAGATAAGCAATTTTTATGCGTGAACGAAGAAAATGGCCTGTTGGAAACCAAACAAATTGTGTTGGGTTCCCGCCTTCCCGGGCTTTTGGGTGTATGAATCTTTGCTCGAAGAGTCACCTCATACGTGTCTGGAGTCTGGACGCACTTACAAAAAAAAAAAAAAAAAAAATATATATATATATATATATATATACTAATACTACTACTACGACGACGACGACAACGACGAGGACGACGACTACTACTACGACGACGATTACCACTACTACTACTACTACGACTACTCCTACTACGACTACGACTACTACGACGACTATTACTACTACTACTACTCCTACGACTACTCCTACTATGACAACTACAACTACTACGACTACGACTTCTACTACGACTACGACTACTACTACTACGACTACGACTACTACTACGACTACTACTACTACGACTACTACTACTACTACACCTACTACTACTACGACTACGACTACTACGACTACTTCTACGACTACGACTAATACTACTACTACTACTACTACCAATAATATTAATAATAATTATAATAATAATAATGATAATAATAATAATAATAATAATAATAATAATAATAATAATAATAATAATAATAATAATAATAATAATAAAATAAAA
>JZLH01S0132293.1:34953-47480 GCA_001188425.1 Eucidaris tribuloides
CAACTGCTTGGCTAAAGGACAACTTTTCTTTTGTTTTTCTTTCACAATTACTTTAAAGACATAAGAACGTTGAACTTCCATGTTCATTACATAATCAAAACAAGTTACAGCACGGCATTGTTCCCATTGTCCATATTGTTACACACGCCCAACAAAGCAGTCCGTCTCAAGCCGCATCATCTCGCCATTGTCTATGAGCACTACTCCTAAAATATAAATTACACTGCTAGGTAAATCATGCTAATTGCTTATTTTTCTTTTCTTCGATCAGAGCTAGTGTGCTTAACCCCGTCAAATAAATCACTAGATTTCTAGTCCTGAGATGTGCTCTGTTTTCATCTTATTGCAGCTAACAGAAGATCTCATGAATCGGATTGTTGCGTCCACATCGTGAGTACTTATACACTGGAAATTGATAGAATTACCTGCGTTGCTCTTCTTTTAAACTCCTCATTTACTCGATCGAAATGTTTGTGCGCGAGAAGATCAGAGCCTAGCTTGTCTGTGTGTGTGTGCTCGGTGTAGAGTAGCTTTCTCGGGTGCGGTGTTTGAACTTTCTTTAGGGGACATTGTAAGGCACACTGTCTCTCGACACCACTGCTATCCACTTCGGCTGCGATTCAGCACTCCTCCCATTCCGACTGTCAGCTAGCGCTCGACTGCAAGCACACAAATGCGTTTAGTCAACTCGGGTGCCACAAGACTGAGTGTGGACACTCGCTCAGGTATCAACTTCAGTCTTTCAAACGCCACCTCGGGCCACGTTTGGTGACACTTGTAACGAACATATTTTTCTCACCCAGCACTCTGTTAGGGTGCAGCGGGACGGTCTGCCCGAAGTTTTTTACAAAACTATCCGGGTAGTTTATTCCCGCCATGCCCCAGGGAACCTTCTCAACTACATCTGTTCTTCTGGTTTACAGGGGGAAGTTCAGTATGGCTTCACTTTGTGCCCCCCGCCTTCCGTTTCGGTTTCCATTCTTTAACAATTCCCCTCAGATGTGAATTTATCAGTTTCCTGCTACAAGATATCGGTGTGACCAGCTGTCTCTCTCTCACAGGGAAAACATTCCCCTCAATAGGGACTCCAACATGTCCACTGGCGATTATGACCGAAAAATGCAAGGCTTTCTGTCACAGATATACTCTTAAGCCCATCATCGCTATGATGGACATCCTAAAGTATGCCACATCTTATAAAAACTCGTGCTTACTATTGCAACACAATCCACTTCATTTACGTTTCAATTTAATAACTCGTTGTCTTAACTCTCAGTACAGCTAGCACGACAACTCAACAGAGATAATAGCACACGAATTGCCACACTTATCGTAATACTCTTATCTCCTCTTTTTTAAGAGGAGGAAAAGGGGAACTTTGAGAAGGAAAATGGCCATTTGAACCTATGGAAAACACATTATGAAAACACGATTGTTCGAGCAATGAAAAATATTCTTATATTGCTAGAAAACTTATAATAGAAAAAAAGGAAAAATGAAAAGGTTTACTAACAGTATGTTTCACGGGGGTACACTCGTCGAAGGACAAGAGGCCACCATAATACACTAAATTTACTTAGAAGTGTAAGTGCCCCGTCAGAGCGGAGTCTGGTTACCCCTATAAGTAATTATTAAGTATTTTATAAAATACTTGTGGAAGGCATGAGAGGGATCACCCTCCATGCAGAACGTGTTAATAAATTGGCTATGACATGTACGAGGGGACCTCTCTATACGTGTGAGTTTTTAAGATCATCATCTTGTTGCAGTAAAATAAGACGTTATGTGATCGATTAGGCCTAAACATAAACAACATGAGCATGATGAGGGAGGATATGGTGTGTGAAAATTTCACCTTCAAAAATGTACAATGTTGCCCTTTTTAGTCTATTTGGTATCTTACCTGAAAACAGTAAACCTTGAGTCCAGAAATGCAGAAATTCCTATATACATGAAGCTTAAGCCATGCACAGGATGATTTTTTTTTGTGCGCGTGATTGTGCAGGCGTTGATCCCGGGAGGCGGTGCCAATGAAAATATTAGGGGGCAAACATATGGTTCTGCCCCGAATTAGCTTGAAAAATTATCAAAACTTAATGCAGTAACATACACAATATTACTTTTGCGGCGCGCTTTGCGCGAAAAGAAATTATTTTATACAGTTTTGCGCGAAAAGTTTGACATTTTAACCACGCCAATGAAAATATTTAAAGACAAACATATTCTTTTGCCCTACTCAATCTGACAAATTTAAAACTCCTAAGATAATTCAAAAGTATGTTTAAAAGCAGCCCTCCAGTCAGACGCTATAAAACCATTAAAGGTATTGGCTAACATTTACCACAGTTAAGAAATCTGAGCTACATGATTCCCCATGCTACTATTGTCTTTGATAAGGTCTAAAAATGACGCCCTGAAAAAATTGTATTTCAAAATGATTATTTAGTACTTTAAAAAAGTGACAATCGTATGTTGATCGGATTCACCTGCCCATTTTCTCCCATAGACTTACTGTGTGTACACCTAGGCTATTTAAACTCGCCCCAAGCCATTGGCAGTGTAACTTTCAAAACTTTTTTTTAATTCTAGTGTGTTTATTTGTCCATATGAACACTACAATGTAGTTCACATATCAAAATTTGACAATTTTTTTTAAATTGAAGCTCCACAATGTTAGCCTATCACTTTAAACCCACAATATTCAATTTTGCCGCGCGCTCTGCACGTAAAATGTTAGACTATAGGCCTACTGCAATTTTGACAATTTTAGTACCACGCTATACTAGAAACATTTGGGGGCAAACAATGCATTTACCCCCCCCCCCAAAAAAAAAAAATACAACTTAATAAAAAATTCTTAAGAATATGTTTACAAAATCATCTGCGCAGCGCAAGGCATTGCAAAAACCATTAAACTTACACAATACTACTATTCAATTTTGCGTTGTGATCTGCCTGAAAACTTGTTAATATATATGTGCAATTTTGCGCGCAAAGCGCGCCGAAAATTGCAACATGTTTCTTACCACCCTGATGAAAATATATAAATGTAAAACTTAATCCGCGCCTGATGTATATTGCTGTTGATATTTCAAGAGGAAAAAAAATAAAAGAAAATGAAGACCGCGCGGCTTCACATGACCTTTTTTTGGGCCAAATCTTAGGGGGCGACCGCCAACATCGCCCCCCCCCCTCCCCCTTGGCTATACGCCACTGGTCTATCTAGACGGCAAGATTTCGACTCTGTTATTTACTTTTTGTTCATTTAAATCTTTGTACAGGTCACTATTTGATTGATGCTGATGGCTCAATATTTCGTTACATTCTGAGTTTTCTACGACATGGAGTTCTTTCTCTCCCTGACGATTTCAAGGACACAGAACTCTTGCTTGCGGAGGCAGATTTTTATCAACTAAGTGAACTGAAAATGGCGATCATAGAGAAGAGCCAACCAGAGACCCAACCAGAAAGCCAACCAGAGAGCCAACTACCGGATGTCATCGAGGTGATTTCACAGCTGTATGGAAGCATATCCTTCATGAATGCAGATACGAAGCCGGGCAATAGTATAACTGAGTGTTGGTTGATGTTCATTCCGAAAGATCTTCTCGATCGAATACCGTCTGTACCACGTGACCGTCACTATGACGAAGACAGAAAAGTAGCGGAGTTTTCCCGCCAGTACAATAAATTAAGAACTGCATCATCTACATTATTCAAGCAGCAACAATATTCATCTCACGGATCACAAAATTTGACGAGACCGACAGGAATTTCAAGGTCGGATATCATTCGCGATATTTGTAATCTTGGGTACACCCTCATTGACGCAACATCAACAATACATTCCCCGAAAGAGTGTTTTTGGCGATGGGTGTTTACTGCCTCCCGCACCCACCCCACTCCCAACAAAGCGACACTAAATGTATAATCAACAACAAACATACAATGGGGGAGCCTCGTTCCATATCTTTGAAAACCGAATGTTACACTCTTAACTCTTTACACGCTGAATTTATTTTGAGGGGATAATAATGACAATTGTTCTTTTCACATTTTCTTTAAAGTTCGCTTTCCTTTTTGTGGTAATGAAAATAGTTATTTTTCTATAGATATAAGCAAACTAGCTATTTCTTTAGTGTCTCCTGTGAAGAAAAAAAACATAATTATTATGATTGTTCAATTTAATAGTACGAATGTGCACAGGAGACTTTTTAGCATGCTAAGGGTTAAAAATTCCGGGTCAGTCTGACTAGGAGAAAGGATCCGTTGGGGGCACACGCGGAAAAGGGTCAATTTAACCAAATTCCGGGTCAAGGTTGACCAAAATATGAGACAACCTCACTTGGATTTTGGTCAAACTTGACCCGGAATGTGGTTAAACCTGACCCTTTTCCGGGTATGCCCCCAACGGATCCTTTCTCCGAGTCAGACTGACCCAGAATTTTTAAGAGTGTATAAGTACAGTGGAATCCCATTATAAAGAGGTCGGATATAGCAACACCATCTTATAACAAGGTGATCTTTTAGGTCACAACTCTTTATATTTCTTTGTTTTTGGAACCTGATATAGTGAGAATCCTGATATAACAAGGTAATTGTCACGGTTTTTAGGTCCTCGTTGTAACGAGGTTCCCCTGTATCATTATTCATACGCCTTCCAACGATTAAATGAGCTTGTTCAATTATTTTGTTTTCACAATATTTTTGGTTCTGCAAAGAACTCACTTAAATACGGACAAGAGAAAATTTGAACTTTTGGAATAAATGGCCCTCGACGTAAGATTTTCTATTCGATTCTATTCTATTCTTTCTATCCTAAATCTACATGTATATATCTTCTTTTTTTTTGGTAAATTGCTTGAAGATCAGCCAAATTTTTCCTAGAATCATATATAACTACCAACTCTACTGCTGCCACACCTACATCTGTTGTACCCCTCCCCCCCCCCTACTCAAAAGTATTGCAACACACATTATAATGCATGCCTTTTGAGTTGAAGGGGTCTTTTTGTAATGGCGTCTTAATCCCTGCTAATGAAGTTTATTATTGGGAAATAACAGTCTATTTCAAGAGTAATCAATGAATACTCTTCCTCCTTTCTTCTCCAAGGCGGAGAGAGAATCAAGTGCAGGCGCACCCATGACAGAGGAGCTGCATGGAACATTAAATTTAAAAAATTTTCGCCTCCCTATAGGGGTGCAGTGTTAATTCACACTTAGCATCGTAATTCGGTTTCATGAAAATGCCAATGCGTTCCTCTGACGCGGTCTCATAAAGAAGACATCACCCCGCGAAGAAGAAAACGCCATAAGAGCGTGGTAAGGAGGATAAGGCTACTCGTTAAAGATGATGGTCTTCTATTCACATCATTATGTCTAATGTACTGAAAAGTCGCATGACAATAGATCTTAGTATGTTTGCATTAGTAAACCGCCTTTAAAATTGATAAAGAATAAGAAATTATAATTTGAAGAGGTTCCTTCTGAAATATTGGGCGTATCCTCCTTACTACTGCGTATTACTCATTTTGTGAATTGTAGACACAATTGATTTTCTATCGTTCATGCATGTCTAAACAATGTAAAAAGATTTTTAAAAAATCACACACATTATACATGTACTTATTCTCTAATATATCAATTTGTTTAGCATAAAAACGCTCCTCTTTTGTGCAGAGAAATACGAGGTTATACGTTCAGGTCATCTGCTCTCACACCGTTCTGTGTAGGAGCCGAGTCTACTGTTTACATTCACAATCGAGCGCATAATAATAAAGACTGCGTTGATTTCTAGCCAGCTGCGGAAGTCAGAATACTGAGAGAAAATGGTGTCTGTGATTGGTTTTTGCCAATTCTGCGGGCTTTCTCCTAGCCAATAAAATTTGATTTTTACATTTTTAGAATCCTCAGACATCCCGCTACACATACCCATCTTCAATATATTTATAGATGGCGCACTTTCATTTTATGAAGCGGCAAAGTCAGAAAAATTGGGGGAAACGGGGATTTCTACGAGATTTTTTTTACCAAAAAGGAAGTCTTAAGAATCAATTCCCCGTGTCATAACATTGACTTCGGTTACATATTTTGATCTAACCTTAAAGAGAAACCTTTGATAATCATAAATTTCGTTTCAATAGTATATAAAGCTTGTAGATTTGTTACAATGGCAAAAAATGTGCCAAAAACGACGGTTTTAGTTTCAATTTATACCATTGTGTTGCAAAACCATATGATTTCTTAAACGGAAAAAAATCGACAAAATTGTGTTCGGAGAAAAGTCCAAAGATGGATTAGTGATTTAAATAAAATCAAATTGGATTTAGTATCTACTATATTGACAAAAAATAAAATGTTGATATTCTGATCTCGATATCAGAAATTTTAGAGAATATCAAAAACTTGAATTGCAATTTCGTGGTTTCATTTATTGTATTTCTTACTTTGTACCCTTTGAACAAATAAAATGAAATTGGTACAATTGAAAAAGAAATAATACATCATGTAATTAGCTTCCAAATTATTGTTATAACTGGTATCTAAATCTAGATTCTTTCGGGGGAGGGCTTAAAAGATTTTTATCTTTTGACTTATTAGATTATATTTTGAAACAAATTACATTTTATATTGTTTAACCCTAGTTCATATTTCCAATCTTTTTTATCAACTAGTTTTGTTTGTACCAAATAACAAACATTACTCCAATATAAAAAAAAATTGATACTAATAATGTGATGAGGAAGACCCATTTTTTTCTGTTTTGCCTTTCATATCAAAGCTTCTAGAAAAATGTGACTGTATGCAAACGAGTATCATTTCTCATATCTAACAATATGCGTGTACCTTACTGTTGTCAATATGGTTTCAGGGGGTTTCATTCAACTATATACATTTATCGATTTATATACAAGACAAAATTACTTGTGCGATTACTCGTAGCAGTTTTGTTATTGGAATAGTGATGGATTTATCAAACGTGTTTGATATAGTTAATAACAATATTTTGTAAGTATAAGATGGTTTCTTAATACACTGTGGAAAAATACGTATTTTTTTTAAGGGGGAAACCGTAAAACACAGTAATTTACGGTAGGCCCAAGTTTACGGTGAAAAAAAAACCTACAAATAAGCGTTTTACGGTGAAAAAACCGGTAAATATCATATACAGTGAACCATAACAATGACTATGAAATCCCTTGCAGCGAATTTCCAGGAATTTACCGTAAAGCATCTTACGGTTTCCCCGTAAAAAAAAATGCTGTAATTTTTTACAGTGTAGATTTTCAACATAATACAGCCATGTATATCTTGTAACAAAATTTTCTTCTAATTATGCATTGATTACTCATGGTGTACCACAAGGCTCTATATTTTGGCTTTTGATATTTGTTTGTATTATTTTATATATATCATTAAAAGTTCAATCGGGTTCAATATATTACGTACACCGAACCAAATCATGAATATATTGAAATAAAGATTGATAATGAAATGGATAAATATTCTACTAGTTGAAATAATAGGTTAGTGGTTAATCCCACCGCTCAAACTATGTTTATTTCAGAATAAGCTTTGTAATGATCTTGATGTTTGTGATGACATCTCCATGTGAAAACTCGATTCCCTTAAACAAGTTGTAACTTTACATTGTACATTTTTGGTGTTCATTTTCAACTTAATATGCATTGGGATATTTGTATCTTATATCAACTTAAGAATATTCCTCCCTAATCTGCACCCTTTGTCCTTTATAAAGCCTTTATGTTTCTGTATTATTGTGTTGAAGCTCAGTGACGTACTTGGGAGATATTAAAATGCCTTTAAAACCAAACTGGTTGAAAGATAAACCAAATGTACACCAGCTGGAGTGGATCTCCTGGCTAGAAGGATTTGTCTTGAGTTTGTTTACTTAACAAGAATCAATTATGAACAGACCAGCAGTTTAATTTTATCGGGGCGCGATAGATTTAATCCCCATAGAAGGCTACGCTACAAATTTGTCTGCTACAAGGCATACTGATGAACATTATTTTAAAATGAGTCAACTTTTGACTATAAAATTTTCACAGTTGAATCGCTGCATAGTTTACTTGATTCTAGGGTAGTTTTATCACATGTTGAGGACTACTCCCAATCATGTCATTAACCTTTATTGAATGAGGAAACAAACAAAACAAAGTTAAATGTTTTACACAAAGTGCAAAAGAAAACATTATGCGTATGTACAGGGGAGCCACTTCCTATCACATTCAGCCCCTACTTTCAAGAAATTTACAACACTGAATATTTGATTTGTAAATTTGATATATTTTTTATACTTGGTTTTCATTTTTAAACATGTTTTGATGAAAGGAATTACATGAATTAAATGTAATGAAAAAATAATATTTCCCCAGGCGTAAATGTGTTTTGAATTAAAAAACTACGATGTTCCTGTGATAAAATAATATCAGACAAGGGTAATTCGTGTTCAGATCTACAATATTGCTAACTATATTTATTACAGAAATTTATAAGTATAATATCCCTAAAAGGGAACTTTTTACTCTTTCTAATGATACCTCACTTGCATCACTGGTATCATGCAGCACATTATATTACAATGTAAAGTCACACCTTTTCAAATTTTGGTCAATGGACAGAAGAATTAAGATACCGATGAATGGGTTCATGTGTTAAAAGGAGTAGTTCACTCTGATTTCAAGTTGATTTTAATGAAAGCAGAAAGATGGGAGAAACTATAATGAAGGTTTGGCGAAAATACATCGAAGAATGAGCAAGTTATAAGTTTTTAATGTTTTAAATTTCAGACGTTGCATGCGAGCAGCTCTGCCATTGCCATGTAATGTAAATTCCACAAAAACATTATTTCATACATGCGTCTATGAAAACAAAATCAATTACCATGAACCAATGAAAAATGATAATCTATGGAATTGATGACACATGGGGAGTGGCTTGTATGTGACGTCACAAAATTGATACTTTGAAACTTCATAACTCTGCTATTCTTTGGTGAGTTTTCGCCAAACTTTCCTTAATAGATTTTTCTCATTTCTCTGCTTTTATTAAAACCAACTTGACGTCAGGGTGAACCTTTCCTTTAAAGCTGAGAGGTTATCTCACATTAAGGCAAGTTATGCCAAAAAAGTGTGACTTGACATTATTCTCTTCAAGAGCAATGTACTCGGTCGACACCAATGATGCAAGTAAATATTACTGGAAAGAGGAAAAGTTGCCCTTTGGGGATATAAATATCTATAATAAAGATAAGTGGCAATATTTTTGCTCTAAAGAGGGATTACTTTTTATACACACTGTATATACTTATACTTGTTCCTTGACTGAAACCTCGAAATTATTTTCTAACCATGTGAACTTGTTTAGTCGAGAGCAGAACCAAAGATGAAAGAGTTTGGCAAACTTGGATTCAGTAGGTTATAACATGGAGCTCGTTGTCTTATGATCGCATATTACCAAAGATGTTTCACATTAGAACCCATGTGTGATGGCCATTCTGTGTAACAACCTATTTGGACTGTAGAGCATTGACCAAATGACGCTCTAGAAAAAAAAGTTCCGTAGTCTTCAGATTGGTATTGAAAAATATCATTACAATTTGATTAAGATGAAGATGCTGATGAGAAAACATATTAAATCCAAGTTTTATTTGCGCATTGAAGAGATATTCGACTATTGAGGTAAGTTCCCAGTCCCATTTATAGAAGAAGGAATCACCGTCAACAGTGATTTCACAGACACGAACATTAGTCACTAGATCAGTCTTTACAGCTATGTTATTAATATTTATCAAGGCCAATGGCTCTACATTATATGCACCGAAATGCACTGGTGAACAGGTGAAGGTATTCTTTTCAGTGAATTTGATAAAAGCCTCACCAAAATTCCTTTTCAGTATTCAAACATCTTCGGATTCACAGAAGCATTGTGATTTGTGACTACATATGTAGTCAATACAAGCACTCCCTAGATTGTGAACGAGGATGTGACGGCGTGATATTCCAGCCACGTGATTGATTTTTGCACACGGTGAAAGTCTGTGGTAGTATATACACTGATAAAAACCTACTTGGTCACGACATTATAGATAACCGTCATAATTAATTAATTTTCTCAAAAACGCGCAAATGGTATTAGGATAACAAACTAGATTTATGGGTTTAGTAATATTTAAATAATCATCATTACAGATTTGTAAAATACCACTGATGGGACTACGGAAAATCACGATAAATGGCCATGCCCTACAGTCCAATTTGAACCTTGTTTGCCAAGCTTTAGCCTGTTTTACACGCCTTATTCATTTTTTCTCCTTACGCAATCAAACTAACATGTCTAGCAATAAGACTAGACACTTTAGAACTTGTTGCCTCCCCCTTTTTTACGCGCTCGGTCTGGGCCCTTAAGGCCCAGGCGCCAGCGAGTAGGGTCTGAGAATCAGACTAGCCAAGCTCAAGCAGGGCTCTGCATGGTCGACTTTTATAACGCCTCCAACGAAATAGTGAAGACAAGCCAAATCCCCCGACTAGTCATTGCGCAATTCCATTAAGCTCCCAGGATTGTGTTGCGTAATTTCCTCGGATTTCGATGATAACGTTTCGCAATAACTTGTGTGAGTTCATATTGAAAATAGTAAACTTGATGCTTGTTGTTTTCGACACTTGGGAGTGAAAATGGAGGATTTCGTCGGCTTGAATGTTGGTGGAGAGGTGTTCACAGGGGCGTAGCTACGTGGGACCTGAGGGGGCACGTACTCCCCCCCCCCCGAAAAAAAAAAAGTGTGCCCCACAAAATTATGAAGGAAGCAAAAAAAAGGGCGGGTGATGTGACCAGCAAAAGTGTGGACTTGTGATTTGGAGAAAAAAAATTCGTCACTACCCCCCCCTCCCCCCCCCCCCACTGAGAGGGAGTTTTCGGCGACTGGCGTGACAGAGAAAAATTTTGGACCTGAGATTTGGAGAACGATTTTTTTCGTCACTAACCCCACAACCCCAACCCTAATCGTATAGAAATAATTGTCAATTCCTAATTATTTATGTCACATTCCCCAGCATGTTGATTTAAAAATGTCTTTTTAACATGACTTTCAAAACGTTCTTCATGATACTTCGGCGTCTTGCATGTTTTCTTGGAAAATTCGAGACAAAATTACATCATTGCTTGTCAGTAAAAAAAAAAAAAAAATGCAAGAAGTGGAGCAGTCAGTCTTTCAGTTGTGAAAGTTTATGTTGCATAAGATCCATTGAATGACAATAATTAAAGTTAAATGCCACTTTGAAAAGAAAAGAAAATTGTCCATCTTAAATACATCACTATTCTACTGGAATATTTAATAAAAATCAGTCAATGAAAAAAAAGATCAAATTTCAGTATCTTGACTAATCAAAAACAGTTCAATATCTTGTTTGTCCTCCCTGGCTCTATAATAGTGCAGTACATCGACGTCGCAGCTTCATCTTGAAAGTGCATGTCAAAATGATGCATCTCATGATGCATCTCTAAGCATTTCATTCAAATCATAAACACCTGTTGAAATTGTTGAATGTATGCCTACAAGATGGACCTGATCATTAGCATTTTAAGGCTCAATTTTTTGCAATTTTTTTTTACTGACCTTGCTATTGTAGCCATGCATGACTGCTCACATTTTAACTTCATGTCATACTGGAATTGATATACAATAATGTACCGTTTAATAAATATTTATATGGTATATTTTAATTTTTATAAGTGTCCAAGAACTTTTCAGATGTATTATCGCGACTATCTAGTAGCAGGAGTGATCACCCACCTGCGCTAAGGATTTATCTGTAATTTGTTATATTAAGGAGACATCAAGCAGACACACATAGGAGCTATCTTAATTTTACTCCGGGTGACGATAAAAATAAGCCCCAGTTAGAGAGCACACAGCAGGTTTCCGTGCTACGAGTGATATTGACATTGTTAATTTTAGAATGTGTCAACGTTTGACTACAAGATTTTCACAGGAGAATCCTTGCATAGTTTACTTGATTCTAGAGTAGTGTTACGAATGAATCGATATCATTGTAAATCGATGAATGCTTGTAAAGAGATCGATCAAGAGGTGCGAATAAATGGCTGAACGTCTAAAGGAAACGTAAGCAGAAATGGCAAAAGGTTTTCTCGGGGTTTTCTTCAAAGACCTGATTATTGGGACAACGTAACATGGGGGCACGTCCGGGTTATGTCCAGCATGGTAAAGATGTGGACATATTTGAGTTTATGAATGTTTTCAAAGTCGTTTCTGCATTAGTCCCGTACCGCACAGATGCGCTGGCTTGCTGCGTCGATAACGTAGGCTCTATGCGTATAATGGTTTTCATTGTTTAGTGTGTGCGGTGTGTTATTCTGCGTGAAGAATCACGTGTTGTGCGATGACGACTCGCGTCAGGTTTTCTGGTGTGTGCGAGTTTTCGGATGTCTTTATGACTGCTGTCGCACGGTTTCCGTACCGTTAATTTATCAAATCGGTATGAGTG
>JZLH01S0132295.1:0-15364 GCA_001188425.1 Eucidaris tribuloides
GTCCTCCGGGGGAATTGTCCGGGTGGTAGTTGTCCGGGGGGTAGTTGTCCAGGGGGTAGTTGTCCTAGAACCCCGTTAAACAGGGCGTAAAACTATTATTAAACATACAAACTTGCCAATGTTTTGGCGCGCTTCACGCGCAAAATCCTGTATTACCCGAAAATTTTTGACATTTTTTTTTTCACTTTTGCCCCCCCCCCCCCAATCCGAAACATGGATCGATGCCCCTGCCTGGCGAGGTGCCGGTACAGGTTAACTAAAATTAGTTAATTTCGATGTCAGGGTTCATTATGTTCATGGAATAAGCCATGCTAATGTGCCATGTTAATAAGCTGTTTTCTGCATGGAGGATAGTGGGCAGTATTCTGACCTTGTGTCACTGAAAGGATTCCAATTCAACAAACAACCACAGGTTAACTGGAAAATATTTATCATTCTTTCGTTCTAAAAAGTTCTTCCATCCAACCAGCACCAAGTGAATTGGTTGTATGAAAGTGACTGTATGAAGGGTTTTTTTTTCCTCCGGGCCACCCCGTATAATGTACGGTAGTGCGACGCAGTACACTCATGCTCAAAATTATGGAATATTTTGTTGATACTTAAGTTCTTAAGACATGTGTTAATTTCACAAAAACGCAGTACGTGAAGCAATTTTTGGATTTCATGAGATGACTAAAGTAAAAACTAGAATACGTTTGAGCGCAATAACAATTATTTTTTTAATTCACAAAAAACATGAAAAAGTATTAAATTAAAGTAATTTTTAAAAACAACATAAAAAACTGATAAATTTTGATCTAATGTAATTTATCATTAAATTAACATCAGAATTGTCTGTAACAAGTCTAATAACGTGCGTAACCACCACGTGACTAAACAACAACAACACTACCGCCATTTATAAACACAGGTTTTAGCGTCGAGTCGGACGCTACAAAATGCTCAGCATTACTGAAATACTTACATTATAATTGTTTCACCTGGGGTGAGCAAATATTAATCCCAGGTGTACCGTTCACGGAAAAATGGCAACTATTAAAATGTCTTTTAAGTATTCCATAACTATGAGCATGAGTGTATAGACCCGACTCACAGGTAAACTTTGTTGTCAGTTATTTCAGTAGTATACTGTTCTCACCTTCATTTTCACAAACCCCTTCCAACAACTTTATGCGTGCACAATAATGTCTTAAAGACAGTGGATCTCTTTTGCATGCCTAAAAATCAACATTGTGTAAATACAATGGCATTTAGAAGAAAATGCCATCTGGGAACCTTTAGCAAAATATAGGAGCTAGAAACTCAGTTTTAGTGGAATTATAGTGACCGTTAGACTCTGATTTGATTTTTTTCTCGCGAGAAAAAAATTCCTACCATTAAACGTACACTAAACGACTATTGTTTTTCTTTAGCATTTTTCATATTCTAAGCAATTACTCTCCTCCAGATTTCACAGATATGCCCTTCATTAATAGCCTAAGGGCATGGGTTATCTTTTCCTTGTCTGCGGGGATGTTTGCAAATGAGATCCACTGCCTTTAAGTTGTATATTATGACATTTATACTCAATTTGTAAACTGGATTTGGTAATAAATGTAATGTACTGCATTTTGTTTATCTCTTTCTCAGAATTCACACCGGAAACTTTTCATACGGGTCGTCGTTAGTGTCATTGTTGTCACTGTGCTACGTAAGTTAGTCACATCATCTATAATCAGGGGTGTGTCCAGGATTGTTTCTGTGTGGGTCGTGATGATTTTTTGGACCTTTTCACAATAAAATAACAGCCAGATTTTTATGGCTGGATCGCAGTCATAATTTTTTGGACCATTTTACAAAGAAATAACAGCAAGATGTGATTAAAACGTGCATGATCAACGCTTTTTCATTATACACTTTCAAAAGAAAATTAAAGATATCTTTAATCAATGCCTATAACAAATTAATTGTAAATTATGCTCTACATAATTGTAATCAGTACTTGTTTTGTGGACTGCAACCTACCCGACAGTCGTGTACATCTCAAATTCAATTATATTCCAATCATTTCTCGTCATCTTTGATTTACCCTTGCCCTTCATTTTTGACCGGTGATTTATTTCATCAAATTTGGAATGGCTATTGTAGTTTTGTATTAGTTGTTTCTCCTGCCCTTTCTCATATTCTCTTACCTGTTTTCCCTTCTTTCTCCTCTCCTGTCTGTATTGTTAGTCCTTGTCCTGTTTTGTTCGACCAGTATTGTTATTATACCGATATCGTCCAAGTGTTAACTGATTCTTTTGTCCTCGAACGGATAGCAGTCTAACCACCAAACGGGGCCTACAGACTACAAGCCTGGCTTCAGCAGGTTCCCAATTTCCACCCTTCTTTCCATTATACATGTGTTTATTTGCTCTTACTTTTGCTTTCTTTTTTTTGTGTGTGTTAATTTCTAACTGCAAAATATGTACTATGCATCCACACAAATATTGTCAAATTCTTATGTTCCGTATATGATCGATGCAGTTAATTTATTTCATATTCGCACTACATTATACAATGTATGCTATGAATATATGTAGATCGTATTATTGTTAATGTCGATGTACATATTTATTTCTTTACTTTCTCGTGTTTATGTACTTCAATCTGCCAATGTACAAATGTATATACATTATACTATGTTATATTTTGTTGGAAATAAAATAAAATAAAATGAAATGAAATTATTGTGAAACGGCTCTAGGAAAAATGTCTTTAGAAAATTGTGGACCTTTTGAAATTGGGAGTGAGGGCATGAGACCCTAAATATACCCCCCCCCCCTCTCCCATTTGCATTCACCCATGATAACCTGATAATCGAACTTACATTAGCTAATATTCACTTGGCG
Source organism: Eucidaris tribuloides (assembly GCA_001188425.1). Classification (NCBI taxonomy): domain Eukaryota; kingdom Metazoa; phylum Echinodermata; class Echinoidea; order Cidaroida; family Cidaridae; genus Eucidaris; species Eucidaris tribuloides. The sequence continues at coordinate 2,871 of JZLH01S0132295.1, forward strand.
TGTGTTGCCCGAATGATATCGATATCGTGAAAATGCCATGCTGGTATCATGGCATAGTAAAATATCATCGCAGCTCTGGCATCACAAATGACATGACATGAATTATATACTGTTTTAAAAGGCATTTCTTAAAATTGAACATTAAAAGTGTTCGCATACAGGATAGAGTTGAAAGTATCAATATTTGGGTATATGTTTTTCACACAATGTAGATCATCCATAAAATATCAAACACGAAAAACAACAGGCGTAGTTTTATTTGTTTATAAAACATGCCTATGTGCAATGGATACTTACAAGTACTAATTGCATTTCATTTTTTTTTTATGAATTCTTTCATTCCCTCTTTTTCAATCAATAAATTATGATATCCCCTATAGTACTGTATAAGAAGGCACAAAGTGATTACACAAGGGACTGCCCCACAGGGGGCAGGACCCCCTATTTTTCAAAGTAATAAAAATAACAAGGATTTTACTTTTGGGGGAAAATTTCGCCCCCCTATTGTTGTTCATTTGGGTAGATTTTTTTTTGGCGGGTAAACAATGGTTTTGGTCGTCGTCGGCCCCCTGCCGCCCCCACCCCGCTTGTCGGAGAAAGTTTGGCTAGTAATTTGGCAGGTTAAAAAAAAAAATGGCGGGTAAAATTTTCCCGACATATTTTTCGAGCTTCCTAAGATTTTAGGAGGGGCGAAAAATCTGTCGGGGAAATTTTACTCGCCAAAAGTTTTTTTTTTACCTGCCAAATTACTAGCCAAACTTTAACAACAGATAATTCGACATATACAGTATTTTCCCAATCTTCAATAAACAGGAAATCCTCATTTTCCGAGCAAGCTCGATGTATTTAAAATGGATGCGCCCCAACGAAAAATTGTGAATGTTGACCCCTTTGTTATCTGTTCCACAATAATATGCATGCTTATAACTCATTCAACTCTATTCCTTTTTACTTGAAAAACCTTAAAAATATTTATTTATACCCGTACCGTTCATCGGATTTACATATTTTGTATTCATTTGCAGCCCTACTTGGTGAAAGCCTGGGAGGGAATTGCAATTGCAAGGACGGCTACAACCTCCCTTATGTTCTCCCGATGCTCAAGCGGTGTCCGCTGAAAGCAGCACCCAACGGCACGATGGTACAAACCATACCGAAACTGATAAGAAGATCGCCTCAGTTCGCGAGATGCGAGAGAACGAGAGGTGGTATACCACCTGGGGAACGTATATGCCGAATTCCAGGTAAGCAATGATAGCGAAGATGGCACCAAGATTTTCAAAGGTGTCAGTGTGTGATGGGGGGGGTCATCTTTAATGTCTGACAAGCAGATAAATGTGAAAAAAATCCAAATGTAATTATTAGACAAGGGGGGCAAAGCCCCAGATTAAGGAAGTAAAATGCCTTTCATGCCCTCTTGTACCACCACTAGCAGCAAGAAACCACGCCCATACAAAAAATCAAGACATAAAGGGGGAGGGGGAAAGAATATAAAGAGTAAAAGAGTATATATATTATATTATATATATATTATATATATATATATATATATATATATATATATATATATATATATATATATATAATATATATATATATATATATATATATATATGAATATATATTCCTCAACCCATATAAATTGAAAAATTTTACAGAAATTTGTTTAAAATGATATTGTATGGTATTTTTTAGATTACAGTCATGGACAAAGGTTTTGGAATATATTTTCCTACCAAATGCAGTTTTCAATATCAGGAAAAGGTTTCTTGTCCTGAAGTTGAGACAGGGGCGGCGCCACGAGGAGGGGGGGGGGCAGGGGGTGAGCGGCCCCTGTATTTTGCTTTTAAAATGCCGGGAATTTTACTGTTTTTCGAAAATATCGCCCTTCTTATTCCTGTTGATTTTGCTAGTAAAAAAAATGGCGGGCAAAAAAAAATGCTTTTTGTCGTCGTCAGCCCTCTGCCCCCGCTTGTCGGACGCTGTTGGACTTGCATTTTGGCTGGTAAAAACAAAATTCTGAAGAATGTTCCTGAAAGGATATTGCATAACAAAATGAAACTTAATAAAATTTATAGTTTTCATAACCTTCGCAGGTATTTTTTTATTATGTTGAATTCCCCAGAAATTCGTATTTGAATGCTGTATAAACGCGACTTTTATACTCTATTTTTTTTCTCAAAAAGTCCCTATTTATAAAATATACCTTTAAAATATGTTTTTATCATGCCTAGAATCACATATTTTCTATATCTATTTTCAAAAATTCCTGGTTTGGAAGGGCGTATCCCCCTCCCACACCTTTCCCCGCTCGGTTGATTCGGTCTCTCGCAGATATGCCTACCCAATCGCAAGTGAAATATGTATTTACCATGCCATACTATGCGTATTTTCATAAAGTTGTGGGAGGGATACCACCCTCCCCAGCTCGGCCGCTTCGCTCCCTCGCATAGTATGACTACTTAATTACAGTTTGTCACATACTTCCTGCACATCTTTTTGAAAACCTGACTACACAATCCCCAATAATCTCTATAAAATATACCTTTAAAATATGTATTTACCATGCCTAGAATCACGTCTTTTCTATGCGTATTTTCAAAAAGTTCCTTCCCACTCCCCCGGTCGCTTCGTTTCCTCGGAAGTATGACTCCAATTAGAGTTTTTCACATACTTCATATACATCTTTTTAAAAAATTGACTACAATGATCATCCCTAATAATATTTTTTTTCAGAAAGTTTACCTTTAAAATATGTAATTACCATGCCTAGAATCACGTCTCTTCTATGCGTATTTTCAAAAGGTTTCTACCGTGGGAGGGGGTATCCCCCTCTCACACCCTCCCCCGCTCGCTCGGTTAGCTCCCTCACATGTTTCCGTCAAAGCCCCCAGTAGCCCCCCTAAAATTTCTGCTCCAGAACCGCGCCAGCCCCCCACCCTCCTCCCCGCTCGGTCGCTTCGCTCCCTCGCCCCCATCGAGATTTTGCCCCTCCAAAACTACAAGTGTTCCGACGCGCCTGGCCTTAACTGCATGACGTGCCCCGTCGGGCCCAACTGAAAACATAATAAGTATTTAAAAAAAGAAGAAAATTAAGTTTAGAGGCGAAAGTGCGTTATTTCCAAAAGTTCTACTTCCACCATGTCCACAGTGTTAGCAACTTTTTAATCAAAAGAAGGACATTTTACGAGAAAGTTTAAGATGAGAGGCCAAATGCTCTGTTGGGCACAAAATGTGCACCTTCCTTGAACAATTTACCCAATTGTGTCTTCTTTGCCATAAGAAAAACTTTCAATTCTATACGCATGAAGCCAAAATTGTAAATATTGTAAACGTCTCATCACATATCAAACTAATCATGATTGGGGTGGAAATTTGTATTTTTTCTTCTTATTAAATATTTAATAGGTGTGACCCATTCAGTGGTGTAAATTTCAAAAAGAGGGATAAAAAGCATTTTATTTCAACGTGTTCGTGTGACGCACTCGGTGTCTGATTAATGTGATTAATTTCATCCAAATATCAAAGCCTGCATGTACATCTCACGCACTCTCAAAATGTTGGGTAAATTTAGTTGGGTAATTGGCGGTTGGTTAAAAAAGTTCGTTGTTCTGGGCGATTATTACCCAACTGAGCATATAAGTACTTTAACCAATATTGGGCAATTATTTTTACGTAAATATTGGGCGGATATTTACCAACAGTATTGGTAACTGAAGGTTGGGAACTATTGCTCCGTAGTTGTGTAACCTTCCCACATTTCCATGGTGGGTTGGGTAAATTTCACTCGGCAACTGATGGTTGGGTAAAAACGTGCCGATAGAAATGTACCATGTATATTACGTTGGATATTTGTAATATTATCACATTCTCAATGCAAGTTGGGTAAATTTCTGTTGGGCAACTAAAGGTTGGTTAAAAATTGCCTATATAAGCGCGTGCGGATATGTGTTTTTGTGGATGCAAGTGCGTGTGTGTGTGTGTGTGTGTGTGTGTGTGTGTGTGTGTGTGTGTGTGTGTGTGTGTGTGTGTGTGTGTGTGTGTGTGTGTGTGTGTGTGTGTGTGTTGTGTGTTGTGTGTGTGTGTGTGGGGGGGGGGGATTGTACTTTACCCAATACCGAGGAAAACCCAAGTACACGAAACTATATTTACCCACATTATTGGGTAATTCCCCAAGTAAACTGCATCGATCAATACATGTTTTTGTAGCGATCCTAATCATATGGAATTGTTATTACTGTACTTTTTGATTAATTATTGTATTTCTTAGTTTCTCATGTATACGGGTATAATTTTGTATCTTCCCACGATTTAAAAAAGAATGATCCATCTAATTATCGAATTGTCGAACTATAACATCTATTTTATGCGATTCTTAAAAAAAAGAAATTGCACAAGTATCTAACCATGATATTTCAGTGGTTGTATTAGAACACTATATATATCAGCAAGGAAAACTTGACATGTAAGCAGGTAAGCATAACGAGCAAATCAAATACTAGAAGTTGGGCTATCATTTCCCAAGGATTGAGGGAAAAGAGTTAGGCAAAGAGATGTTGTGGACAAATCAGTGAGTAATAATTGCTAAATAGATGAGTATTTGACATTAGGCAAAAGCTGCTGTGTAGATCGGACGTTACCCAACAGATATGTGTATTCAGAGTTGGGTAAATTGATATTTTGGAAATACATGTAATCGTTGAGCAATTGATCGTTGGTCAATGTCATATGGGGTAAAATTTGTTGGGTAAGTAATTACCCAACTGAAAATATAACCAACTGTTGGGTAATTAAAGAGTTGGGTAAAATATGATGGATGACCAACTGATAGACAATTTAATTTGCCCAACCATATAGTAAACTGATTATCCAACATCAGTTGGGAAAATTATGACCAATAGTTGTGTGGACAGTGTGTTACCCAGTGTTGGTTAAAGGTTGGGCATTTATTTGCCCAACTATTTTAAGAGTGTGCTCACGCTTTTTCTTTCCCCTCCCACCCTCTTTTCCTCATCTTCTACTCATCCCTCCCCTTCATCTGCTGTTATGTGTACTGAACCAAATTTGAAGTACCGGTATTCAACAAGCATTTTGATATGTGTATTGCTACGTTTGCATTTTTCTGTTGTTTGCAATGAAACATATTACCTTGCACTTGTTTACGTACAGACTGTGTTAAAGAACCTTGTCAGAATGGTGGAAGTTGCGTGGAAACAATGGAATACTATGAGTGTAACTGTTCGTCTGGATTTAAGGGGAAGAACTGTGAAATAGGTGAGCAAAGTTTATGGGGTAACCCTAGAAATAGTGATTGAGAAATGCATTCAGTTATCCTACAAAGATTGAGGTTCAAACGCAAAATACTCAAATATTTAAAAAAAAATGCACACAAAGCCCACCCCCATTATGATTATGGAGGAATTTGTTCAGTCTTAAATTTGCAACAGTATCACAATGCATCTAGTTGTATGTAAGACACTTCAAAAGATCTCAATTTGTCTTCATTTCACCAATTACAGATTTCACAGTGGAATACTGGCATAGTTTAAATGATTCTAGAAAAGTTTTACCCCAAGTTGAGAACTACCTCCAATCATGTTACTTACGTTTACCATACACATTTGCACAGTAGACTGATTGAACTATTAAAATAGCATTTACTATCAAGGTGATATTTATTGACAGATATTATGAAAGTGACAGCATTATTGTCAAAACCTTTGTATTCTTTGCTGTTGAATCATCCGTTTAACCATGGATCATTATACATTCTAGACATGAAGATTTTACATTTTTTGATGAATGTCCACATTGTAAAAAAAAAAAACAATGATTATCTTTAAAGCATTATTATTTTTCAATTTCTTGAGCACAGAGGATCAAAAACATGGAAGCACCAACGCACCTTCAACAACTAATTACGATACAGGCCAGACAACATCTCAAGCCGCAAGTGTTGTGTCTAGCAGTGCTTCTGAAAGGGATGCAACATCACCAACGACAGACACAACTGTGCCAGAGAGCACTGAATCAGAGACATCTTTACCCATGAATTCCGAATCAACTGCAAGGGCACAGCTACCATCTTCATCGGCTAATTCTCTAGTAGCAACCCAGTCACCTGTACTGACCTCATCGGAGTCGCAAACGACATTAGGTGTTGAGACACCGTTGTTATCAGGTACATTCAGCAGTAGTATCAATAAGGTGAAGGGATAATCAAATCCCTGTTACAATTTTTGTTGTGTACCCATGATGTAATTTATACAGGATATTGGGCTTGGGGTCTAAGCTTTAGAATTCATTAATGATCATCTTAAATTCAATTGATTCGGATTAAAAGTAATGTAATTTTTATTATTAGGAACACGATTATATTTTACATCAACATCAGTGCTGGCTGCAGTCCTGGCTGCAACTATTTGCTTTAAATTTGTTAACTAATGAAGAATCAACTATAAATATACCAATAGTGAATTACTCTTATGCCGTAAGAGAAATTAATCCCATAGAAAAGTTTGCTTGTCACAATGTATACTGGTGGTAGATCTTTAAAAATGAGCTGACATTTCACCATAACAAATTTACAGTAGAATCCTTACATCAGTGTTGTGGTCAAGGCCTATACCCCCAAGGCCAAGACAAAGACCTAGGCCAAGACTTCAATGTCAAAGTCCAAGGCCAAGACATGGATACACAAGGCCAAGGCCAACGCATGAAACCTCAAGGCTAAGGCATTAATAAAGAAATGAAGGAGGATCACGCATGCACAAAAAAATCATAGATGCATATACTTTTGCTATCAAAGTGATTCTGAAGTCAATTTACTCCCTGTTACCTGTAAAATAGGCAGTACACGTGAGTACCCATATCGTATTTGGAATGGAGCAAATATTCATCGAAATGACCTTCCCACAAAATTACGACTTTTTAAAACCAAGTTACAACTATCAAGCCTGAAGTGTCATTTACATTGATCCAAACGTACAATACGTTAAAGGATTTTATTTTGTTCGTTTTCTAGTGCCGTGTCTGAACTACGTTTTTATGTAAAATAATTTTGTTAAGGTTTTTTCCTGTTCCAGTAGTAGTAGTTTATTTGATTCTAGAATAATTTTAGTTCAAGTCTAGAACTTCCTCTAATTATGTTATTTACCTTTAAAAGTCATGAAAAATTATGAATAATACCAAACACACTATCTCAATAGCATTTTCTGTCAAGATGATGTTTATTAACAGATTGCATAAACGTGACAGCATTATTTTCAAAACCTTTGTATTCTTTGCAGTTGAATTATTCGTTTAACCATAAATCATTGTACATTCTGACAAAAAAATTGAACACCTTTTTTTCTAATTGAATGTCCACAATGTTGAAAAATTTTTAAAGCAAGAATATTTTCCCTTTCTTGAGGACAGAGGATCTAAAACTTGGAAGCACCAAAGCACCTTCAACAACTGATTATGACACCGGCCAGACAACATCTCAACCCACAAGTGTTGTGTCTAGCAGTGGGTCTGAAGGGGATGCAACATCACCAACGGCAGACACAACTGTGTCGGAGAGTACTGAATCAGAGACAACTTTACCCGTGAATTCTGAGTCAACTGCAATGGCACAGATACCATCTTCATCGCCTAATTCCCTAGTAGCAACCCAGTCACCTGTACTGACCTCCTCTGAGTCGCAAACGACATTAGGTGTTGAAACACCGATGTTATCAGGTACATCCATCAGTGATCTCAGAAAGGTGGAGGGATAATCAAATGACTGTTATAATTTTGTGTATGTGCTCATTCTGAAATTTTAACTAGTGCTCAAATTGTGTAATTTATGCAGGAAACATGGGGCTTGAAGTTTAAGCTTTATCATTCATTGATGATCATGTTAGCTCCAATTAAATCAGAATAAAAGCTGTGGTGTAATTGTTATCATAAGGAACATTATTATAGTTTTTCATCAACATCAGTGCTATACTACTGCCTTTTTTCTCTTGGTCTTTCGTCCATCCTTTTTGCCACCATCTTCTACTCCTCCACATCTTCTTTTCTCAAATGAGTGTAGGAATGCCAGACCCCCACGCCACATCACCTAATCACACCTGTTTCAAATTTGGAATATACCATAGATGTAGTGGATCCGTCTTGAAAGGAGCTAGTACATCCATTTTTATATACTTGATCTGTCAACTTTATAGCTATAGGTAATTAGAGATACACAGCAGACAATTTTCATTTTCTAATTGATTGAGTGTACATGTGTGGTTCATACAAAACACATTGCATCATTTTGATCCAAAAAAAAGTTCATAAAATGGAGATATGGGCAAATGCTATCAGATGATTAAAGTATGAGGAAAAGTAGACACATTCACAGAAATGTTTTCATGAGCAGACAAATAATTACTTTCAGGAAATCAATTTAATACTGACAGATATCTTTTAGGACTTATTGGATATTCTGTCTGGAATTTTCTTGATGCTTCATTCAATTTAACAGCTCAGTGCATGGTTCCAGCACTTACAAGTCAGCTTTCTTCAGACTGTCAAGCTAATACTATGGTGGATTATGGTACAGTTTGCACTTATACATGTGCAACGGGATACACTCCTACGGTGCCTGTCTCTGTTACTTGCAACTCAGGCTCATTTTCACCTGATCCTCCATCTTGTGCGGGTAAGAAAACAAATCACTTATCTTCCATGTCGAATAAAACTGCATGTAATTCATCCTATTTAACTCTGAAATGGTATACAATTGGTATCAGATCAACCACAAATTTTCATTATACAGCAAACATTATTTTTCATTGATTTGACATGTAATTGACTTTGTTGGCTTATGCCAAAAAACCTAGTTTTTTTCTCAAGACAACATGAATAAAAGGTTCAAGCGAAGTCTTGTAGGCCGAATAAATGCAATAATATTTGAAAAGGAGTTTGGTAAATCTTAATGAAAATTATTTGCTGAATTATCTTCCGGGCAGATTAAATTATACATTCAGAGAACAAATGTCAAAGGTCAGAGACCACTTATTGTTCTAGAAAAGAAATGTGTGTAATTGATCATTATGGTTCAGTCATCAGGTTATGGGTGATTACTTACCAATCAGTTTTATAAAATATGTCAAAATGTTTTTATCCAAGTTGGTGTAGTTTGTGCTGATTGCTACGGAGAATTCTCAACAAAGAAACCAGTCTTACATCGGGTCTTACATGCACTGGATTGCCAATTTATTCAATTTAAAGTTTTACCAAACCAAAATGTGACTGATCTACCAAACTGATTGCTGAGCAGTCACCCATGGCAGGATATGAATGACTAATTACACAGCCAGGAAGGATCTTGCTATTTTTTTCCAGCCAATCGGGCAGGTAACAAGTTACGAAAGGAAATTAACCCGCCCAAATGCAACATATACCCAACTGCTACGAATGTTTACCCGCCAGCCGGTCGGGTATTTCTTTTCTTTTTTTTATTACCTGACACTAACTGGTGCCTTTTCTCTTTTTCATCTGTTGGTTGAGTATCTTCCATCTCCTTATTCTGCAGATATAGATGAGTGTTCCCAGAATTAAGTTCCTTGTGATTCCTCAAACGGCGGCTGTTGATTTGTACCAGCCAGTCGGGCAGAAAGTTACCCGTCTGAAAGGAAACGTACCTGCCCAAATACAACATAGACTCAAATTCTATAAACATTTACCCGCCACCCGGTCGGGTAATTTTTCATTTTTGCCCACCTGACGCTAACTGGTGCCTTTTCTCTTTTTCATATGTTGGTTGAATATCTTCCATTGCCTCATTCTGCAGATATAGATGAATGTTCTCAGAATGACGTCCCTTGTGATTCCTCAAACGGCGGCTGTATCAACAAGGAAGGATCATACATCTGCACCTGTAATGAGGGTTTCACCCTCGATGATGATGGAATGTCTTGCAATGGTGCGTTGTGTACTTTCATTTTATTCTGTTGTTTATATCACAGGGGTACTCCACACGTAATGTCGAACTTCTGTTTTACCATTTTGACATTAAAAACAGGAGATAGATCTCCCGGATACATCTAAATTATATTAACTGCTATTGATAGATGTACTTTTATACCGGTATCTCATTTTACCCTATACATGTGCAATGAAATATTTGTTGCCCATACATTTATTTGCACTTGCCTTTCCCTGTATATTTCAAACTGTTTCATACATGATATGAAATTCAATATGCACGTATATGTACCATATGTGTACATCATTAATAGCAGTGCCAGCGAGTCCAGCAACAGGCCAGTCTCAAGCATAATGTACGCAGTGTAGTTGATTGTCATGATTCTAACGGTGACTTCGCATCAATCAAAACAATAACCAATGACAAGACAACACGTGTGATGATAAACTGTTTTCTGCTTAAGTGAATTCTGGTGTGTGTGTGTGTGTGTGTGTGTGTGTGTGTGTGTCTGTGTTTGTGTGTCAGTATGTATATATGTGTGTTTGTGTGTATGGGTGAATTTTCTTCTAACCTCCAGCCCCCTCCCGCCCCCTCGTTTTGTTTCTCGTTATTAACGCTACGAAATAATTTTCCTAATGACAATTGAATAAATATCTGAGAATAATACACCTTAACATGAATGGTTCGTTTCTTTTTTGCATTCTGGTGGTATGGCATCACCATTCACATGTACCGTATATATCGTGGTGCGGCTGGCAGAATGTCGTTAGCAAATGCATTAAGTAAAATGTCGTTAGCAGATTATTGTCTCTAAATTGAAAATAAAGAAACTTATTCCCTATTTCTGCCTAACATACTGACAGAAGGACCTCAAAGACCACAATACTTTGATTTCATGTGAAATAAGCCAATGGTTTTCATGTTACAAGCAATTTACTGCTAACGTCATTTTGCCTAATGCATTTGCTTACGACATTCTGCCAGCTGCACAACGATATTGAGAGAGTTATGCATCCAAAATTTACATGGTTTCATGAAAGTTCATGCAAATGCAGAAAAGGGGAAGACACATTCACTGATACATCTTAAATCATGTTTAAATGTGTTTTAAATTAGTGGAAGGCCCCTTTGAAGTGCGTTTAGCTGACGGTGCAACTGTAAATGAGGGCAGAGTTGAAGTATTTTACGACGGGCAGTGGCGAACAGTATGTGACGACGGCTGGGAATTACAGGAGGCTAGAGTGATCTGTCAAATGCTGGGTTTCCCTGCAGCAGAACGTGCTATAGGTAGATCTTTTTTCGGAAGAGGATACGGCTGGAGTGTCTTTAAGGTTAACTGCAGTGGTAACGAAGAAAGCATCTGGAATTGTCAACCTGAGATATTATTAAGAGGAGACTGTTCACACAGTCACAATGCAGGGGTAATTTGCAGCCCATCAGGTGAGACTATCCCTCCAGAATATATGAGACCTGTCAGTCGACTTGTTAATTAAATCATTAATAAGCAGGGGTGGGGTCTATCATAAAAATAATTAGGTTTATTTTAAAGTGAATTCAGACTACTTTGCAATAAATGCATTGTGTAAGTTTCTCCGACTCCTTTCTTTCTTTCTCTGCACATTGAAATCTATATCAGAGTGTAACATAGGAAACCGATGATTAGTACTTCAAGGGCGTAGGCTGGGGGGGGGGGTGCACTGGGTGCACGTGCACCCCCTGCAGAGCCATAGGAGTTCCGCCCCTGGCAAGAAAACGAAATTTGTACCACTTTACGAACAATTCCAGAATGGTACTGTCAACAAGGCAACAATCAAACACATTTAATGAAAGGGCAAATTGCATGTACATATTTTATATCTCCAAAATTAATGTCCCATTCAAACATAAACCTCACCGCTAGGAGACCGGTGGCAAATTTCCACGCCGGTCCCGCTCAGGTATAATAATAATAATAATAATTATAGTTTCCGGCTGAAGCAAAGGGGATTAAATTGGAAACCACTATACATGCGCTGGCATTAGACAAAGTGGTTGCCCCAAACCAGCTAATACAGCTCGATCGTCCGCTAATAGGGTGATCAATTGAGAATTCCATCTGAAGACAGACAAAAAACAAACATTCTCTCTATGGAAGCCAGTTTTTTTTTTTTGGTAAAGGTTCAATGAGCAAAAACTCATCAATAAATTTACGTGTTCTACAAAGACATGAGGCCTCCATCTACCTAGTGGAAAGTGAGTCCTGACTATAACGCATTGCCGTTGTCTGTGGATTATTCGCAGCTTGCTGTGTCTGCACTCTTTGATTCGCGCCTCTTTTTGTTGACTTCAAGAAAGTGCTTGAGCTACCTTCATTTTCAATTCGCAAAAAATACACAGTACAAGCGCGCGTAGGCTGGTTTTGCGCCACGGCGGGGAGCCGTGCCCACATCTTGGCGAGAGGTGAGAACACTAAAGCCTAGACATGGGCGCAGGTGCACATCCTTAGCCGGACGGTGGAACTAAACAAGTTGAGTAAATCAGCCGTGAACAGCAGAAAAAAAAGTCGACA